>SDVV010016083.1:0-14346 GCA_016164225.1 Gammarus roeselii
AGAGTACGTTGCTATCGAGATCGTTAATGAATATTATAAAGAGAACTGGCCCTAACATGGATTCTTGAGGCACGCCGCTTGTAACGTTACCCCAGGGGGAGGAAGCTCCGTTGAGTACAACTCGCTGCCGTCTGTCCGTAAGCCAGCATTTTATCCAGCTGTTAAGCTCGCCTCGAATACCGATGTTGTGCAATTTACTAACTAGGCGCTTGTGTGGGACTTTATCAAAGGCCTTTTGAAAGTCAAGGTAAATGATATCGATTGGAGATTTTGTGGTCATGCAAATGGCGTTTATAGCGACGTCCAGCTTATATTTTGAAAAAATATGGTGAAAATTTGTCTCTCATCTAAACGAAAAGTTGTTTCAAATATGATGTTTGGAACCGTCCTTTGTCGAACACGACATAAACCAACAAAGAAATATGCAGAAGCGTTCCATGTGAGCTGTTCCTGAAGCACTTTTTGATTACTTTTACGAATAATCATTGAAAACACCTCAATACGCAAAGCTTGTTTAGTGTAGGTGAAAGTTTTCATGCTAACGTAACAGAACTGTTAGTCGACGAGCCCATTCAAGTAAGGCCCTCTCTGATCACAGTGGAAGAGCTTCATTCGTGTATGGTCTCTTCTTTTACTCAAACCGCCATCAATGGATAAACACTTTTAGGGGCATAATATAAGTTACATTTCTCAAGGAAACATCGTACAATAAGGGAAGATTTGTCGAAGTGGAGTATGTTACGTCACCCTGCATTAGTAAATGCACGGGGTTTGGATCAATGTAGGAATAGAAAGGATTAGTCAACAATTGTTGTGATGGTCAGACTAAAACTGAAACAATGATTTCTGAGATCAGAATGATTGTTCTCTGACATTTTTATTGCACTCTGGTTGACCCGTAGAATGACAGCCCTTATTATTAATAATAGAAACAAGAAGGATGAGAATAGCAATATCTTAAAAATCATCTGAAAAGCGGAGAGCAGTGTAGAAGAAAACATGAAACATATTAATGAGACAGGGTAAAACAAAATGATTCACGCGAAACCTACATGAGGTGATATAGCCACGTGCAGCAAATTTCTTTGCCATCGATGTAATTCCGGAACAGCACATGACAAAACGAGACTTTAATCAAGAATTCCAGAGTAGCGCATGACGTAACGAGACTTTCACCAAATGGCCAACTTTACCATCAATTAGGGTCAAGGGCGAACTCTTGGAATGAAACAACAAGTCGAGAATCCCGAGAAGGGTTGAATCTCTCCAGAAGCAGGTGTCTCAGTGGGTGCTGCTTATCATCACGGGAATTTATCTCATACAAGAAACATGATGCTGAGTCCATGCGATGGTGACCCACACGACGTGGGGAAACATATCCGCGTAGCAGGAGAACAGCACCTGGAACACCGCCCAGCGGGAGAGCAGCACCTGAAACACCGTCCATCCGGATAACAATAACGAGATTCAAACCATATTGTATGGAAGATAGCTAAGCCAAGCTAGTCATGAAAATATCAAAGCCTCCAGGTTGAAAATTTATGTTTAATTTACGAGTTGATTTTCAGCAGTTGCTATAATTTTCACCTCCGCTTCGTTGTAAGCCTACTGAACGGTTTATCGCTCCAGCTATTTCCTCTGTGGGTACCTTCAACAGAAAAAGCAATTGTGTCAAATTCTTCTACTAAGACACAAGTAAGTACTGGAACCTGAAAAATTTCCTGAGTATTTGCCCAGCTATTGTCGTTACATGACGAAAGTATTAAATGAATTTGTGCTACCTAATATTGGACTGGGCCCGTTGACCAACGCTCCTATGGACTCACACTGTTGCCGAGCAGTGTCATTTGTGATATTTTCGACTTATTATTCACTCAGATCACTAGCGGCTCATACGAAATCTTTTGGCATTGAACGCATTGGTAAGTTTTACAGTATGCGAGGGTTTATTAAATACTTCGTTCTCAAAGTTAAACAAATTCAATGTATCAACGTTTCCACCTCTTTTTGTGTCTCTGAGTAAAAAAATGCAATTATCAGCACACTATCATTATTTTTTGATTACTGAGCTTCAACTACCTCTATACCAAGCTAGGTGATAGTCAGTTGATTACAGAGAGTGGTAACATAGATCATTTTCAAATGATTGAATTCTCTGAAGTACCACACATAGTATTCTTCGTGGCATTGAGGTGTTGTGTTTCGGATACTTTCTCGGATCACTCCCCAACCAAGTTTTGTTGTCAACAAACACGACGCTGTTCAATGTCTCGGATAGATTCCGAAGAAGCTGGGTGGGTGCGATTGGAAGGGGGCTGCATTGGGGGTTGGGGAAGGAAGCTCTGTCAACATGCCCTCTTATCCGAGTATGCCGGTGGAGAAACTGGAGGGGAGCCGGTCGCATGGCAGGATATCCGCTTTGATTGCTGCTTAGACCCACAGAAGTCGACTCTCAGGTGAGGTTGTTCAAGTAATTAATTCCTCAAAGTTTCCGGAAACATTATAACTTCCATCCCCAAGTCCGGTCCGGCATGACGGTATCCAGGAGATGGGAGCTAAGGCTCTTTACGCGAGGTACACAAGGAACAAGCGAGAACAGAACTTTTACTATGCCTGGTTTGAAAACTCAAAGATGCACGAGAAGAAAAAAGGATCTGTACATTTTTACAGTAAAACAAAAAGTTAAAAAAGTTCGAAATTTGGTGATTTGAGAGCTACAACAGCAAGCAAATTGTTTACCAGTTCTATCATAATAAAATACTAACCCTAATTCATGTGTGTCGTGGGACTTTATCTGTCAGGAAAGACATCCTATCTTCCTAATCAGGTTATGCACTTACCATGCCCGAAACATAACAGTCAGAGTTTGGCCACGTGCGATGTCTAGATAAATTCATTTTATAACTCTGTCCAAATCCTGTAGAGATGAATTGGACAAAATACTCGGAGAATGTATCGAGGTTCTTCATTCAGCCCAGCGTTGATTGTAGTTCGTGAATTAACCAGAACATCATTGAAGTGTTACTCCTGTATTTGGCGAGCTGGTCCGAGGCCCTGATCATTTCCTGCTCTGTTCTGTTCTCGGGCGCTGTGTTAACTTAGTCGTGCGTTGTCTCCAACTTCCATAGCTACAAACTTAAGTAAAACTCGTGACGAGAGTTCATCCAAGTTCTGGCCATAATAGACCACCTTAGATTGACTACTGCGGATGAGAAATTTGCAAGACCTCACGTCACTTTCAGTCGTGAAACTATTTCCCCATTTTTTGTTTCGAGTTACTGATTTTCCCAATGTGTCTCGTGAGGTGTATGTGTAGGCCCTAGGGGTTCCTCAGTGCTATTTGGAATTGATTTGTAATAACACTTTTTTTTCAGAGTCTGCGATGATGAAAGGCACCCCGGACACTAAGTAGAAGATCCTTTACCCTTCAACACTCCGCCACAAACGCCTCCGTGTCGTCTCCAACACGTTGATCTGCTTCAACAAAGAGAGACATTGAGTTAATTGTCTCTCGTTGACATAAGGAGGTGTTTAGCGGCCCTCTCAAATAGGACGGGTCTCAGTCCCATCGTCTCGTTGACATGAGGGGACGTTCTCGGAGGGACTGTTCTGGCACTATATTATGCCGATTTGTCAGTATTTGGAGTTGAGCAGCATCGCAAGCGTCAGGTAAGAGTGTTGCACGTTGCATTTAAATGATTCAAACTAATATTACGCGAGTATGAAACACTGGCAGTGGATCATTTTATCTAAATGCATTCGAGAAACGTCAATTTTGCAATTAAAGACTCAGTATTTCCTCGACAAGGAAATTGAATTTGACCTCATCTTAGTGTATCAGGAAATGACTCTGCCTCTCTATTATTATAAAATTGTGCCAATTGCTTGAAATTTAAGCAGAACACAATGAGAAGAAGAGGTAATCGATGCGATTTACAATATTCGTGATATGGTGGAGAGTGGAGAGACTGTTTGTTTCCAAGGAAACCTCAGTCAATGATTGTTCATTGATGTTTCAATTTTGGGACACACGCTATGACACAGCAACAATTTATGGTCACATGACTTGCCATTTCATTCATGTACCCTGTTATAACACTGCATTTATTTCCGCCCCCCCCCTCCCTCATTCACCAACACTCCCTTGATCCATCTGCTCAAGGGTGGCTTGACAGCAGATTGATGTACACCTGCCATTAAATAACATAAAAAACAAGAGCAGAGTACTCTAACAGCTCCTCTTGATAATGAGTCATTCTTACAGAATCATGTGGTGCGGTTGCATCATTTCAGCTGCATATCAAGCGTTGCAAAATTCAGCTGCCGTCTTTAAGTCTACCAAGTACCCAACAAAGACAGTATTCCTGGCACTGAGAAGTACAACAACAGAGTTAATTATCTATTAGTGTTCCCCAGAACCCAACAAAGACTGCATTTCTGGCGCTGAGAAGTACAACAACAGAGTTAATAATCTACTAGTGTTCACCCGAACCCAACAAAGACTGTATTCCTGGCGCTGAGAAGTACAACAACAGAGTTAATAATCTAGTAGTGTTCACCAGAACCCAACAAAGACTGTATTCCTGGCGCTGAGAAGTACAACAACAGAGTTAATAATCTATTAGTGTTCACCAGAACTCAACAAAGACTGTATTCCTGGCGCTGAGAAGTACAACAACAGAGTTAATAATCTAGTAGTGTTCACCAGAACCCAACAAAGACTGTATTCCTGGCGCTGAGAAGTACAACAACAGAGTTAATAATCTATTAGTGTTCACCAGAACTCAACAAAGACTGTATTCCTGGCGCTGAGAAGTACAACAACAGAGTTAATAATCTATTAGTGTTCACCAGAACTCAACAAAGACTGTATTCCTGGCGCTGAGAAGTACAACAACAGAGTTAATAATCTATTAGTGTTCACCAGAACTCAACAAAGACTGTATTCCTGGCGCTGAGAAGTACAACAACAGAGTTAATAATCTACTAGTGTTCACCCGAACCCAACAAAGACTGTATTCCTGGCGCTGAGAAGTACAACAACAGAGTTAATAATCTAGTAGTGTTCACCAGAACCCAACAAAGACTGTATTCCTGGCGCTGAGAAGTACAACAACAGAGTTAATAATCTATTAGTGTTCACCAGAACCCAACAAAGCTTTATCTCCACCGGCTTTTTCAAAAATTATTGCTCATGTAAATGGAGAAATTTCTTTGGGACGATTTCGTCTATTCGAAATTGTTGGCTCACTGTCGCAGAACATGGAATCGTTGACTCACTGTCGCAAAACATGGAATCGTTGACTCACTGACGCAGAACATGGAATCGTTGGCTCACTGTCGCAGAACATGGAATCGTTGGCTCATTGACGTAGAACATGGAATCTTTGGCTCACTGACGCATAACATGGAATCGTTGGCTCATTGACGTAGAACATGGAATCGTTGGCTCATTGACGTATAACGCGTAAGCATTGGCTCACTGATGCAGAACATGGAAGATATGGGTCACCGTCGTAGAACATGGAAGTGTAGCTCATTGTCGCAGAACATTGAATTGATGGCTCACTGACGCAGAACATGGAAGCGTTGGCTCACTGTTGCATAATATGACGATGTTGGCTCACTGTCTCAGGACGTGGTAGCGTTGGCTTGATGTCGCCGAACATGGAGTCTGTGACTCACGGACGCCAAACATGGGAACGTTGGCTCACTGGCGCAGAACATGAAAGCGTTGGCTCACTGTCGTATAACCTGTATTCGTTTTCTCAACGTCGCAGAACAGGAAATCGTTGGCTCACTGACGCAGTACAAGGAAGCGTTGGCTCACTGTCGTAAAACACGGAATCGATGACACACTGACGCAGAGCATGATGTGTAAACGACGGAGAACATGATGTGTGAACGACTCTTTGGTCCATTGTCCAGACCGTGAAAACGTTGGCTCACTGTCACAGAACGTGGAATCGTTTGCTCAACAACGAAGCAGAACATGGCTATTAATAAATTATTTTCATGTCAGAGCACGCTCCTGCAAACTCGATCACGGGACGCTTCTAATGCAAACCTGAAAACGAATCTCTGTAAAAAAGAGACTAATGCTGATTACCATTATTTGAAAATACAATTAATTTGCCATATCACATACTTTAGAAAGTCTAACAAAGATACATCGTATCGTTTGACAATTTTTATTTGCACCGCTGACGCATTTATGCGAACTGAAGGAAAGGCGTGGTCATGAATGAGTCTTAGTCGAACAAAGTGCTCGTGTTCTCATTATTTGAAGGCATCTCAAGTTTCTAGTCAGGGAGCTGATCGTCAACAGAGTATCACAGTGCACTCGCGTCCTAGCTAATGCTCGAGGAAAGAGAGTACTGCAGCAATGGGTCCCGTCACATTATTTTACTTCTTTATTTGCATTCGGTCTTAGTGTATTCTCCACACGGATTAACTGCCATGCACACCTTATAACAAATAGTGTCAGGACACTGTTCAATCCTGAGCTAGGATTCCTTCGATGAATAATTGTGGTGTGAACACGAATGCCCCTTCCTTTGTCATCAACGGGAACCTCGCCAACTCAGTGACCGAGTCAGGATAGAGTAGATCGTTGTAAGTTCAATTTAATGGTTGTAAGATCAATTTACCCAACCCAGAGTGGGACATTCCGACCGGTAGTTTGATCAGGCTCGTTGCCTCAGGGGGGTGGCCACCAATGGTGGCCACCCCCCTGTGGTGGCGACGAAGGTGGCCACCAATGGTGGCGACGAAGGTGGCCACCAATGAGGCGCACAAATAGGATGAAATGTGTTGGAAGTTGTGAAGGGTTAGGTTCTAAAACTGTACATATAATGAAAATGGAAAACCGGTCACCCTATGAGGAAATTCTGACTACGTCCCTGCTTGTAAGGGCACAAGGCCAGCCCATACAAGCCGAGGGAGGAACAGGCCTATCGGAGTCTATACGTGCTGGGCGATGGTAGTTGCTGGTTCTGCGCATAATCAAATGGTCCCGCAGCCTTGACGTTGGGCCAGCGTTTCACTTTTTTATCCGAATATTTTTCCTTAACACTTTCAACTGATCAATTGACTTGATTTTTTGCTCCTATTGTAGCTGCAAACTCCTCATATAGCAATCTTTTCCCATGATTGTTACCTCAACTGTACACTAGGTGGCTTCTCTGACTGAGTTGCGGTAGAATAATTTGTACAGTACCGGATAGTGGCATTACTTGGACATAGAACAAGAGTGTTGCTAAATAAATACTCAACGTGACCTTGTTTTCCCCATTATTCCCTATGTATAAACGATAATTCAATTTGCATTTGATAGCCTAAGAGGCAGAATCTCTTTGATCCTCGGAGGTATTATTCATCCGTTCGACTTGTATCACACATATGGTGTCGGTTTCGTTACAGATGAGGTAATTCTGTAAGGCAAGGCAATGTTATGCAGGTCTCCACAGTGTGGCCGCTCTCCTACAACTGCTAGACATTCTTGCGGGAGTTCTTCACACAAGAGCAGCACAAACTTTGTCCAGAGATAAAGTTAGCGCTGCTGACGTGCTGACATCTGTTTGATCGGTATTTGAAAGTGTATATCCAGGAACAATAACGTTTGCAATCCACAAAGGAGTACACCAGAGCGTTATATTGTTTATAGCGAAACTTAACTTGCATTATCGTTCATAGGTACAAAATTAATTTAGCTGTTAAAATGTGTGTAACACATGTAACACGTACGTACAATCAGAACAAAGAAATGACATATAATGATCTAAATTATATGTTTAGGAAAGTGTCATGTGCCATTGTTATCGGACGCAATGATACATAATTGCAAAAGATTCAGGTTATGAATATGAATAGATAAATAAATGTCATATTCAGGAGAACTGTTGAGCAATGATTCTTTGAGACACAAGAACAACTGAATATTTGGCCCAATACAGTGCCTGTCCTCGCAAGTATGCCACACTAGATCGCTTGCAGTCATTTGACGTGACGTTCTGTGCGGCATCACCATGCACGATATTTAATAATTAAAAGGCACTGATGCCTTTTTTTGCATGGAGGATGTGAAGGATTGAGTGAAGAATCAGTGAAGGACGTGTATTGTGGTCCAAGTTGACGTTAAAAAGGGCCTAGATACATACGACTCTGCAGTGGAAGTTTATTAAATGATATATTGCAGTAATTACCAATGAGCCAATTGATTGTCGACAATAGCAAATGAAGAATTAATAAGTAACTAACAATGTGGGACCGTATCTTGTCAGAAATTGATTTGATTGAGAATACCAACGTTAAATTATCCAATGATGTGTTATTGCAAAGATATTTATCTTCAGCGCGCTACCTTGAATAATTTCCTTTTTCAAAGATAGTAACGATGCGACATATGATTTCATGAGCTACAAGTAACATATAAAAACTGCAAAGAAACATGATCAAGTCTCACGACGATTGGATCAATGATAAACAATGACCGGATACCCGTCACTATCGGTTCAACTCGATGATTGGATCAATTATAAACAATGACCGTATTCCATCACAATCGGTTCAACTCGACGATTGGATCAATGATAAACAATGACCGGATATCCGTCACTATCGGTTCAACTCGACGATTGGATCAATGATAAACAATGACCGGATATCCGTCACGATCGGTTCAACTCAACGATTGGATCAATAATTAACAATGACCGAATATCCGTCACTATTGGTTCAACTCGACGATTGTACCAATGATAAACAATGGCCGGGTATCCGTCCCGATCGGTTTAGCTCGACGATTGGATCAATGATAAACAATGGTCGGATATCTGTCACTATCGGTTCAACTGGACGATTGGATCAATGATCGTGTTAACAGATATTCGTCACAGCTGGTTCAACTCGATGATTGGATTAATTATACTATGACGTTATATACGTCCTTATAAATCTGTTTAACTCGATGATTGGTATCAATGATACTGTGACCGGATTTCCGTCACAATCTGTTCAACTTGACGATTGAAACCATGATACTGTGACCGGATATCCGTCATTATATATCTGTTCAAATCGACAATTAGAAATGATACTGTGGCCAGGTATTCGTCACTATCTGTTCAACTCGATGGTTGGGTCAATGATACTGTGACCGGATATCGGTCACTATCTGTTCAACTTGATGTTTGGATCAATGATACTGTGTCCGGATATCCCTCATTATCTGTTCAACTCGAGGATTGGATCAATGATACAGTGACCGGATATCCGTCACGATCAACTCGATGATCGTATCAATGATTTGCAGCAACAAAAAATTAATTCCGTACAACTATGCGATTTCATTATTATTTGATCAGTAGTCCGCCGTGTAAGAGGATCGCTCCAGTCCAACAGCGTGCAGTAGTCAGAGTCAGTACTGTCCTTCTTGCTGAAGAGGCAAGACCCGATACCAAACTCAATTCAATCGAGTTTGGTATTGTTCGGTATTTAGCTGGTTTTGAAGACATGATGACTCAGATGAACAAAGACTCATACCCTATATTATGGACGCTTCGGTGTTCGATGGACCGAGGCCAGAAATGAGCGAGGTAAGGACCTCAACGATGGGATTGAACGGACGACATGTGTTGCGAGGCACATGTCATCAATGAGTGTAACAGTGAGGAGCTATTCTGGTCTCATGCGTAAAGAGCGTCAGGGATGCTTGCAGGTGGGATGTGCCAGTGCCGAGCTCACTTGATATGGAAATGATGATTTGTAGGAGTGATGGTCGCCGAGAAAGTATCATTCATGAATCATTGATTTGTATTAGAGACACGGGGACCGGTGACGCTTACTTAGGACGCAGACTGCGGACGAATTCCCGGGACGCGTACTATGGACGCAGACTAGAAACATTTCGTCAATAAACGTCATTGATATGTGCCAATTATCCCTCTATGTTGCGCGTGCCGGCTGTTGCTGTGCATAGGGAAAGAAATTAAAACTTCTCCCGACGGGAATAAAGTTCAGATCTGTTTCAAGTCACAGGGCGTTGGAAAATTTATTTCTGCGTTTGCATTCCGATGGTGCCTCGCTTCCAATCATCCTAAAGATTGCAATAGAGTTTAGCAGGGTAGAATGTTTCCTAAGAGTTTTATCCCTTTTTTTCTCTGTGAAATAAACATTACCAACGGGAATAATGCATGCGCTTCCTTCTGTACTGGACAACCTAGTTCTGTCAAGTAGTCGAATTCAGTTTCTATTAGGGAAGGTACAAAAAGTACCATCGAACCAGCACATTTACAGAATTAAAGTTTTCATATCATTCGAAAGAGTCGACTTACTATCAAGTTCAACACTCTTAACATCGTCATGAGAAATATTCAATTTATTTCTGCTCTTCGAATCCGCATCAACGCTTGCCACAATCGAACCTCCTCCAGAAACAGCTGTGGAGAGAACTGAGAACTTTGATACCTAATATCCCTGGGCTGAACCGATGTGCTATTGCTCCCCTGATATTGTGCTGTTAATGGCGATAGTTAGGAAGTCATCGCTGTGCTGTAAAGTTAGTGCTGATGTGTAGACACTAATTATTGGTGGACGGGTCAGTTCAAACTTTTACAGAACTTAGCTCATACCTGACGCACTCTAGGTACTTACGACTTCGATTAATTCATGGAATTTTTCGATAGAGAGTCTTACTATAAGCTAATTTCTTGTCCGCAAGGGAGCTATAGGAGTTCAAAATTTCCTGCAATTACTCCCCAAAATCATACGGCCAGAAGTTATAAAACATTATTAGTATGAGGAAAAGATGATGATGGTGCTTCTGATGTTAATGATTGCCAATATATCGACGATCAATACGAATATAATGATTTATGTTCCCTCTAAGCCATACAAAATCTTCCTGACCAATTCAAACTATTTATGTTAATTTAATGATAAGATATGCGGGCCTATCAGTCTGATGAGAGCATAAGAAGGAATTGCGCTCCGTCACGATGAACAGCAGACGATCTGAGGAACCCTGCACCGTTGGAGGCCTTATACCGATATGCTGGGGAGGAAGAAAAGACGTTTGATTTAAGCTCGCACTGGAAATATATTAAAAGTGTTTAGTTACAATAGTTTAATAATGATAGTAAAATCTATGATTAGTTAAAAATCAGGAACCGAGACAATTCAACTCTCACAGAGTAAAAAATGTCACTTTTCTTTCTGATTTCAAGAAATTTGCAAAAAAAATAGGTTGTCATGGAGTGTGCATTGCATAACTGCGAAGACACCTGTGAGCGAGCGCAAGGAGACGACCTAGAGGGGGCTCAGGAAGGCGTGCTTAAATAAACTAAAGGAGGCATATCTTGAGTGAGCTAATGGAGACATCTATTGACGCAGGGGTAGGAGATATCCCATGTTCGAACTCGAGGAGACCTACCTTCAGTGAGCTAGAAGAGACATCCCTAAGAGAGCTGAAGAAAACATTCCATGATCGAGCTAAACGAGACATCATTGATGAGAAAAAGGTACATTCCATGTGCGAGCTCAAGGATTTGTTCCTGAGGAAGTTTAATGAGATCTTGAGGACGCCTAAGTAGACATCACTTGAGCGAGTAAATGGAACATTCCTTCAAACATCTATGATCGGACTTTGGAAAACATCCCTTAAGAGGCTATGGGAAACAACCCTAGATCGAGGTGAAGGAGCCATCCCTTGAGCGAGCAGATGAAACATGCCTTCAAACATATATGATTGGGCTTAAGAAAACATCCCTTGAGAGGCTATGGGAGACAACCTTTGATCGAGCTAGAGGAGACATCCCTTAAGCGAGCAAAAGGAGAAATACATTATGAGAGTCAAGGCAGACATCCATTGAATGAGTTAATGGAGAATTTCCTTGAGCTAACTAAAAGGACATATACTGGGCGGGCAAAAGGAGACATTCCGTCAGCCTGCTGAAGAAGACATCCAGTCAGCCTGCTGAAGGAGACATCCCATCAGCCTGCTGAAGGAGGCATCATGTCAGCCTGCTGAAGGAGACATCCCGTCAGCCTGCTGAATGAGACATCATGTCAGCCTGCTGAAGGAGACATCCCGTCAGCCTGCTGGAGGAGTCATCCCGTCAGCCTGCTGAAGGAGACATCCCGTCAGCCTGTTGAAGGAGACATCCCGTCAGCCTGCTGAAGGAGACATCATTTGAACGAGCTAGACAAGACTATGTTTTGTTATTTGCTTCACGCATTGTCTGAGGATGATGATCAGCGCCGTTGCATCATTAGTTAGTGTAAATAAGGCCTATTTTGTAGCCGTTTATGACGCAGTTCAGATTCTCTTCGAGCTCATAACACTCTACTACTAGAAAGCACTTTAGCTAACACAGAAACGCTATAAGAGTGGCTCGGTCTTGTCTCATCATATTCGTAAGGGTAGATTCTTTAAATCACTTCTGTTAACTAACCGAAGTAGTTTGTTGTCCTGAAAAATGAAGGACGGTCGTCTAGAAGCAGAGGCATATTCAATACGTGCCCTTTGGGCGTCTGTTACACGTCACGCGAATAACACTACAAAATGATTCGCATGCCACTGTTTAAACAACTGATCAGTTTGCCACCCCTGTTTCCCCCTCTGCTTTGAACACATGCATTCCAGTGAATTGACTACGCTATATCCTAGCCACATAGCGAGACCGTCCTTAGCCTCATGCTTACCTCATGCCCTGCCTTATGCTCACCTCATGCACTGTTCCCATGCCTTCAAACAATGGGCACATGTCCCAGGCAACTGCCTGGCGGTTCCTGCGAAATATCGACGGCCGGTTTGCATGATGTTATCGCAACAGGCATCGCACATTCCAACCCCTTCAGTATTGCTAAGGTTCCTCTCTCAAATGGGCCTTTGAGCTATAAGAGGGGTTGATGGGGGTATCAGGAGGCGTGAAGGGGGAAGAGGTGGTCTCTGCATGGCTATCAGCGATCGCAACCTCAGAGTGGGGGTATTGGACACCAGCTATTCGAGAACTGCATAGGACGAACTGATTGAACCCCGTTTGAGAAGCAATTCGAACAGGATGGCCATCACGGATTAGAGAGCATGCCTTATATGTATAATATCTTTCAATGTTGCTAAAAGATTTGAGCTCTATTAGGATAGAGCGGCCAAAGAGTGAGTAGTTGATCAGAAGGAATGAGGCAACGTGTAATATGATAGGTAATTACGTTGAGTGGTGCACATAAATCTTAACGAGCACCAAACCAAACTATTTGAATAATAAAAGACAGCAAACTTAGCTTTTAAGGTCATTGACAGCTGTAAAAAAATTTTTGCAATGCGAAAAGGTCGTTTCGACATCACGTAAAGCACTTCACCCAGATTTAATTTTGATTCTTGTGTACTCTAAACAAGGATCGAGAGCAGCTTGACACACGACTATCAGATATGGCGTTAGGATTCACTTTACTTAAGCAGTTTGGTGAAGGAGAGTCCCGTCTTCTCTAACGGAAGGTCTTTGGTCCTAAAACAGCTGCAGGATTTTATAGCAAGAATCCTCCACTGAAAATCAGCTATAATAATTATCATGCTAAGAAATCCAACTGATCAAAATCGAACAAACATGTTGCGAGTGAATTTAAATGTATATTGAAACAATATTTACTCGTAGATTTATTAATTAACAGAAGCCATTGTTTGTAAGTTCACTCACGAACTCCTTCATTTCATATAGCAAGAAAATCATGAAGATACAACAAATGGTTTCAGAAGCCACTGCGACGCAATGAGATTAAAACTTTTAATTATTATTAATAGACACAATCAACCCATAGGAATATTTAATCGATGATAAACAGCGACCTGCTATTAACCACTGTCTGAAAAAACATTATGAATGAAACAAGGATATGCAGTGAAATTAATTAATCTTTATTTGTTCATCTTGATGATTTGATCAATGATATGCAGTGATAAGATATTAACCATAATCTGTTCAACTTGATGATTAGATCAATGATATGCTCGGACCGGATATTCATCATTATCTTTTCAACTTGATGGTTAGATCAATGATATGTTCAATTATACGGTTTCATTACTATTTGATCAGTAGATCGATGTGTGAACGATTAAGGCTTCTGTTTCGTCGCCTTTTCAATCGCTCGGAACAACCTTTAATGATAGACCGTTGGGAGAGAAATGAATAAGACGGATCACAATCATTTTACTGTCAATAATTAATCAGAATTATTGCGGTCGTAGTGAACCGCATATTGCACTGGGGTCCACAATATAAACTGATCTGTTGACACGAGAATGGATCTTAGTCCCAGAAAAGAAGGAAGGAAGGACCCGTTTTTTAA
>SDVV010016084.1:0-14346 GCA_016164225.1 Gammarus roeselii
ATATTACATAAAAAAAATCCTGGAAAATAGTGCTTCTACCGTTGACTATTGCTTTTCTTGCAGGATGTTATGACCCACGAGGACTCTGACGGTCCTCAAGAGACCCGTGTGATGTTGTGATGCCTCACGTGGACTTCAAGTAGAATCTGTCAACTAGACTTCCTCGTTCGACGGATTCTACCCAATTATCTTATTTCCTCACATGTCTATTCCCTTATTCCGACTTTTTCTCAGCTGCACAGATGGATAGGTTGATAATCAAGTGTCTTCAGATTCCTGTCTCTTTGCAATGTTAGGCGCAAATAAGGCGACAGCGGGCCATGTTGGACAAATCATAGGGCAATATCGAACCAATAAGGTGTCAACAAATAGCACTGTATATTAGTTGTGGTGGAAACAGAACACCTGTAAACAGGTTCTGACGATCGGAGCATTGCACTACTGGCGTCGACTAGGCCCAACTACGTTGATTAACTGACGTCGGAACCGAATGTCGAGCCAACGTGTGCTGGAGTGTGCTGACTGCGGCAGCGCTAACAGTCCCATACCCTGAACCCTGGGGACTATTGTGGAAACACTGGCACAGACCGCACTTACAAGCGACTGGAAACCAGTGTTAAATAATTATTTTCAAGATTGTAAAATGAGATAAATGTCAAATTATGCACACATTATTTTTGACACTGCTGATGCGGATTGTGTACTTGAAACGCGTACTACACGTTGATCACAGTACTGATATAGACTCGCATCATCAACATTACCGCAGTATACCATATCATTGCGAGACGATGAAAATTAAAATAATGATCGGACTATTAAGATATGTTTGAAATGAGTCTTTAAAATGTATTCAATCTGGAATAGTGATTTGCTTTAGCAGTAATTCATCAACTGCCCTAATATTTAATATTAGGGCAGTTGATATATCTAAATAGCCCGATGATAATTTTAATTTTCATCGTCGAGCAATGCAATGGTATACTGCGGCAATTATGATGCTACGAGTCTATATCAGTCCTGTGATCAAGGTGTAGTACGCAAGTTGTATTAAAAGTTATGTGGTTGATATGACTCCCATCATCAATCTCCTCCAGATTCAGATTGTTGGGTGGATATGCTTGTTTCATATTATAGCGTATGAGTGTCTGTCATGATGTTCAAGCGACCTGAATCAGAGAAAAAGTCGCTTAGCTGGAACCTCACAGTCCGTCTGCCGAGAAAAACGGCCGCTCAAGTAAAACAAGTTTCTATAGAAACAATTTGAGCTCGTTGGAAAACAACACGACTGGAAAATCCACTTTTTACATCATAATTTCGCAGGATTCGTCACTCACGAACAATGCGGAGTCGTGGTTGGAAGCATGTAAGCTTAAAACACATCTACTTTTTACTCGAATTAAGATTGCACTCACACACAATTGAAATGACGGCAGATTAGTTGGTTGCCGCGCTGTTTTTGATTACATGACTCGTTGTGTTGGTTCCACAAGTTTTTGGATTCCCTGTGTCATAGGAAGAAACATGGAAGCAAACTCTGAATAGTATCACCATTCCTGATTATCTATAGTGGAGCATCATGCCGTGACATTGCATTCTATTGCGCTGCCAAAAGGACATTGAACTGACTTTAACTAATTCACACCATTAAATTAGAGTTTAAAAAATCCGATTTCATTTTCTATTTACCAGACAACAACAACTAAGTTTGATCCTCGTTTCCTTACGCCTTGCAAATAATAAGTATTCAATATGTTCCATGGCTTCGGTTAGCAGTTGATCACATTCTGTATGCATCCTGACCTTTAGTTTATATTCTGCAACAAATGACAAGATTTTGTAATTGCTCGAGATAAAATGGATTTGTAACTGGATGTGTGAATTTCATGACACGTTGTATTCCACATCAATTTTCGTAGCATTTGCGTCGAGCAAACGCGGTGTTTCCAACAGAGGATATACGACGAACTAACGACGTCTGGTTGAGGGACAATAGTGGGTGCCAAGCTCAGCTCTCAGACGCAGCTGAATGTTTGTTGTGTTGTGCCAGATGGTCAATTGCAGTGTGCCGGAAAGCCCATACAAGCGAAAGGACTCACCCTTTTACCATTTACCTAAATATTATTCTGAATTGTATTTAATTCATGTACATAAATATAATAAACATCACAGCCCAGAAAGGGGGTTAATCATGTATTATGTGACCATACTGTTTTATACTGTTTTGTACCTCGGTTAGTTAATGCGATCCTTGAATCACTGTAAATAAGCGGCAGCTTCAATTAAAGTCAGAAAATCTCAACACCGTCTTTCATTTTCCAATTCCATACACATCAATTGTAACAAGTTGTCTTGTTAGTATTTTGGTATCAATCCGACGTCAGTGAATACTTAAAGAAAACACAGATCATTGATTTTGAACCAATAAGCAATGTGCTTTATACAAGAGAGCTGCCTAACTTTGATATGTAGGCTAAGTGCATGCTATGGATCATTTATTGGGAAACAATGAAATATAATTCTTCAACGCCTTTTTGAACCCTTCCTTCGTCTAAAAACTTTCTTTTAGGTTACTAAATTTGGAAATCGTTTTCAGTCTAGATGTAACTTAATATTTACGTCAGCGGTCAGCATTCTCTGACAATCATTTCAACGTCGTCATTTAATCACTGGATGGAGGGAGCGGTTGCATGTCCGAATATAAAAGCTGAAGCTTCAATTAACTTGGGTTTCGAATGACTACTTTGGGTATTTGAATAAATTCCACATGCTCTTGATATAATCTCAAACATTTATTATTTTATATTTCAAGTCATCAGCTGGCAATTTGTAGTTCTTCTTCCCCTCTCTAATGCCGAAGCATGTGAAGATATGACTCGTCCTCGTGTGTAACAAATAATGAAACACTGTTTATAATGGCTCGACAATTTATTAGCATGCAAACAAACGAAGGATTTGTTCGTAAGATGTACTTCACGTAAACGCACTATCTGAACATAATGCGACATTGATGCCCATCAAACAACGAAAAAATAGTATGACATGCTGTACGTTGAAGGATGGAAGCCTTTGTTGATATAGTGACAATACAGTTTAACGAAGGAGATGAACGTGTACTAAACAAGTAGTTATCTTCATCAAGTTTAATCTAAGCTTTTCAAATATGCGTAGTCTTGGTGGTAGCATGACAGCACTATTGGTTTGCTGGAAGTTGGAATTTGAAGCTAACGTTATAACGCAACGTCCACGAAACACAAAAAACTGACTGTTCAATATCAAGAGTGTTGGTAGTGCAATCAAACCCGAGCAATGGTTTCATCAGGAATAGTTCCACTAATTTACATGGAACGATATTCCACTACAATTGGCATGAGGAAAAAACAGATTCCAATGAGGAGTGTTAGTGTGCATTCAACGCGGTCTGTCTCCCTAACGGCAACGGCAACGGCCTGTTCATAATGGGGATTGTCTTCCTCTATACAACAGGGCCTTATTACGCGGCTCCGACATTAATTGAGCAATAATTCGACCAAACATGGAAGTGGATCGACGGTCACTCCAGTTGTGGCATTCATAGTGCGACGAATAAAAATGAAACTGAAATTAATGTGTTCATAAATTGTGCATGAAAATGGGGCTTTATATAAAGAAACTCCTACAAGAGAATCGTCACTCTGTTTTGTTTATTGTCACGGACCACTGATATTTAATTACTTCTGGAACATTGAAATTTATTCGATTTAGATAAAAGTGTTGTATTTTGTAAGTATCTTACATATAATTTGAAATAAAATAGGCCAAACATCACCGAACATCATTTACACAATAAATACACTTTTGTACACACAATTGTTTGTATTATAACTGCTACAGGCATTTGTCATTTCATGAATGATGAAACATATTTTTTTGCTGCAACAATCTAAACTTGTTCCGAACATTTTGCTCATGTATACAAAATACCTTTTGTTGTAACAACATAACGCTTTGTTGTGATAACAGAAGGCTTTTTGTTGTGACAGATAAATGCTTGAATCATTTTAAGGATGACACAATCATTTTGTTGCAACACAAAATAAATTACTGTGATTAGAAAATCAATTTTGTTGTAAGAGTCCCGTACAATGATTGAAATATGAAATCCTATCAGGAATGCAATGAACGAATTTAAATGAGAGAAAATATTTTTTGGAGAATGAAATTGATGCTATTGAATTGGGCGTTGGAGCAAAGTACAAATGCTATGTTATTTACAGAGGAACTCAATCTGAAAACACATTATTATTGTAGCTAATAATTGAAAGATTTCATTCAAATTGCCACATCAAACCAACGAAAAAAAATTGTTGATTAGCAAAAAAAATCATAAACTTTCTCCGTGTAAATTCGGGAGACGAAATCTATTCGCCCATCAACTGTTTGGTACAGCCAAGCATATGATATGACACCTAAAACTGCTTCCAAATACAACAGAACGGGCAGACGACCGCATGAAGAAAAATCAATTATGAGTCGCATACTGTCAGCGAATTTATGCATAGGTGTGGGAATATATTCTGTCCTGTGAGTGGTTCGCGAAGGCGAGTGGGTATAAACAAAACCCTCAAACTCATCTAAACTATGGAACACGATCATTCCTAAAACTGATTTAGTCAGTGAAGCACTTTCACACTCAATTCATCACTGTTTCTGTTCGTTACGTTCCGTTACGTGCAGAAACCGCCATGTACCCTGCATTTGCTTTACCGATTTTTGACGAGTGTCATGCAACTATGTAGGGTCCCCTAAGTTTTCCAAGGCATTCCCACCATTTTTCCCTTCTTGACTTCGTCGTAAACAAACGGCAACCGATGCCCATTGCATACACACCTTTTTCCTCTTCATTCAACATTTTCAGTTCAACCTACTAACCAACCAGATGCGACTGTAAGTAGATCGACCCAATTAACCTACACTTCACGTCATCAATTAGATTTATATTTTCTCCTCAACACATGATACCAGTAGCCAGAAAATACATTCTGTTCTTAAGCAACTACGAGAAGACCACCACCATTACTCTCAACATTGAGGTCCCTTCAAATCGTTTATACTCTGACGATACATATGTTTTCTATGTTGCTACCAATCACAATTGTCTCTGCCAAATAATATTAGCGTTAACTTGCGTTTTGTCTATTTCCATGTTTCAAATGTTTCAATCGTTTTAGTATAATTGAAATACGAGCTTAGTCTTTTCAAGGAATGATAGTCAGCTTCTATTTTTGGGAAAGGTTTACTCGATTACAATATAATTAATTGAATTATTTCTAACAATTACCGTACCATTTTCGATGATACAATCATTGTCCTAAAGGTAATACTTTGATTTGCCTCCTATAACAGAAGTAAATTCATCTGACTTGTGTACTTCATTATTGTATTATTCTGATTGTCAATCATTTAGTTATTTCCTGACGGTCATGAAGTGTGTATATTGTGTATTCAGTTGTTTGGTATGTATTTTATGATTACCTTTTTTTTATAGAACTTATGTCGCCGATTCACCCGTCCTTATTCAATCAATGGTTTAAAACCATCTTTACAATATGTTAGTGTTTTTCGATTTCCCTACCCTGTGTTGTATCTAAATCTTCTGCATAATTCATGTCGTCCATCCACATTTTTGTCATCGTACAATAATCTAGACTTCTCATTACAATACGTTAACAAATTTCGATGTCCCAACCCCATATTCTCGGGACTCTAACCACGTGCATGCGTGATTTTCCACCCCAAGTACTTGATATTTGCCACATCCATGTATTTTGTTATTTATCCGACCCATGTATTTATTTTTTTCAACCCCGCGTGTCACTAGCTTTCCCAACGCGATGAGGTCGTGATTATTTTGTCACAATAGACATTTTCTGTACGTGCACTGATGATAGGATTGTAAATACTATTTCGCTCCATTTAATCCAAACCGGCGGCCCCTAGAGATGAGCTGCGACGGACGAACTCAAATTGAACTCTCGTTTCAGTTAATTCAAATAGTGTAGTTGACGATGAAGCTTCATGTATTATGTTCAAGAATTTATTTATTTAAAAAATTTGAAAACCCATTACCTGAGGATGGAAATAAATGATTTAATAATAATAATAATAATAATAATTAACTCCACTCGACTGTTTCCTGAACCACTTCATCCACACCCTCCTTTCTTCTCATCACTGCACAGCTGAACGGTTCAATAAGGCTCTGAAGAGGGAATATTGCATTGTGAGAGGGGACCAACACGGTAATTTTAGAAAGAATGAGTGTCCGACGTGTTGGCGAGTGTGGGAGAAGGGTTGCAAGTGGTGAATCGATGAGGTTAAAATTGCGGTGTCTATGAGAAGAGCTTTTGAAGATTGCTTACGGGCGAAGACGAAGGCGGCCTATCATCTTTGTGTAGAGAAGAGAAAAAAATGTGGATAGAGAGCTGAGGAGAGCAAAGAGGGATGCTGACGTTAGATGGGGTAGGCAGTTATGCGTGTGTTTTGAGGAGTAGAAGTAAATGTTCTCGAAAGAGATAATATAGTGAAGAAAGGGGTGACGGAGAAGGAGGAGGTGGTGAAAGAAGTATAGGGCTTCTTGTAGTTCGAGAGTGGTGATGTACCGAAGAGGTAGCCTGAGCATTTTGAGTATTTTTTTACAATTGAAGATGTTAGGTGTGGTGTTAGCTGTGTTGGTGGCAAAATTGTTGCGGGCATTACAAAAGAAGAAGTGCATGCAGGAGGCGGAGAGAAGGTGTAACGGTAGTTGAGTGGTGAGAGCGGCTACTAAATCTGTGTTATGTGTCAGTGGAGGGCCGAGTGAATGCAACAGTGCTTGCTTTGTACCGTTGTAAAAGGCAAAGGATAAAAAAAATGAATGCAGCAACTGAAAAGGTGTAAGTTCTATGTTAATGATGGGTACATTGTACGGGAGATGTCTAATTCTGGGGAAATTGTGCGGATGGTTCTGTTGGAGAGGAACATCGGGGCTTGCGGGTGTGCAGATCGTTCTTTTTGCAGTGAGACCAGTCTGTACGACGCACCGTGCCACGGGAATCGATGAGTTCCAGTGGGGCTTTCGTGGATTTGGGAAATGCTTACGTTAGTATCGGTTGAGAGACGTTGTGGAGGGGGCGGCGTTTGTTTGGAATAGGTGAGGATTGGTTGAGAGCGGCCCAGAATCCTTATGTTGGCAGCAGCTAATGTGTCAGAGTAAGGAGCGAGGAAGTGATTGGCTCCCAGTGAAAGTGGGACTGCAACAAGGTAGCGTTATCCCTCTCTGGCTGTTCAATCTCAATTTGGATGGAGTGGTCAGGGAAGTGAACGCGAGTGTATTGAGTCGTAGTTTGGAGTTCAGTTGAGTCGGTTGCTGTTGCTCGGATGAGACGGCGCTGGTAATAGATCCTGAGGGGGTGATTGGGCTAGTGTCAGAGATTAGTGTAATGTACGAGAAAAGTGTGCTGCGACTTGATGTGGGTAAAAGTAAAATAATGAGATGTTCGAAGAGTGTTGATGAGAGCGATATCGGAGTTAGCTTTAATGAGATGTACTTTTATGAAGTTTAGTCTTATGAGTACCTGGAATCTTGTTTGGTGAAGATTTGACTGGTGGAAACTGAAATTAAATCTGAAGTGAAGGAAATGTGTGGGATGAGGGTGTAATGATGACTGTACTGAGCTATAGGACATTCGGCATTGAAGCAAAGGAGAAGGTTGTATGAGGACGAAGGGGTCTCAAACGAGCTTTGCGGGGTAGCGACGGATGTGTGGGAGACGAGAGCGGAAGCGGGAAGAAAGTTGAAAGAAACTTGAAACATACAGTTTTGCTTAGATGATCTATATTGACGTTGTTCTAGATGGAACGGGGTTGTTGAACGGGGGGGGCGGGGATTGTGACGTGGTGGTTTCACAAGTGCTGAGCTGGGTTTTGATGGGGACAGACTTTGTAGCTACAATAAATCCGAGCACAATTGTGATACGTTTTGTTTGAATATGATCGTGTACGTGTTGTTTTAATATGATCGTGTACATGCAAAACATCTCACAGAGACAGTCAAAGATAGATATATCCGGACCATATTCGCATGAGTGACCAAAAAAATACCTAATAGTTTTTGTGTCAAAGATGTTTTCAGCTGTTAAATGAACTCGAATGTAGTACTCATTTGTTTCATAGAGCCAAGAAGACATTTATGTAACCGACAATGATTAAATTCAACCTTGGATCGATGTGGATTATTAATACTAGGAATATTCTGTAGAACCCAAGAATATCACGAGGCTTCTCGGGAACAAAGTATTTTTTTTTATATTGAGGGGTCATCAAATTTTACTGGTTCACCCCTGTTGCGTCATAATTGTCGGGCCAAAGCCCACGCACGTACATCCCGTTTCCCGATGAGATGTCAAAGGCAGGTAAGCGCAGAGCCAGGTCAAAAATCAACAATGCACAATCGTTCTCCACTCAGGCCTATCCATTGCATGCTTGCTCGGTACCTCCACGCAGATGTTATACCTCCAAGAATCATGCTTCACGCCATCTATCCACTCAATTTTCCGTCTTCATCTTTTCCTACGCCCGCTTAATCCGCTTTCATCATTTAATCTATGAATAAAGACCCGACTGAAGTAAACACTATGATAGTGTATCAATGCTACTAGATATTTTACTATTAACCTCCGTTTTGATCTGCTACAAAATGTTGTGTGATATTTCATGCCTGGAAAGCAATCACATTTCTTCTCTCTCTGTAATGTTCCCAAGTGAAGAAAAGACATTGATCATTCTCGAACGCTGTTGGACAGGGAGTCCAACAACGTTGTAACGAAAATTTGTGTAAATATTGCACATTGGAGGAAAAAAGAAGAGCAAATATTAGCCACATCTTTTCAGTCACGTGATCGAAAAAATTCCAAGAAAATTTACATTTTAAATGTGTGGTCTCAGGAATACATGACTTCCAAAACAACGTAAGAAGCAATTCAATACGCTTGTTCAGATATCCAGGATGATCCTACCATTTTCATTCGACAAGCTGCTAAAAACCTTGACACCTGCCAATTTACAACTCACCCTCTTTTTTGTACAAGTTTCACAAGTGACGGAGGTTCCGTGAAAATCATAGAAACCACCTTTTGTATTTTTGGTCCTGGGTATCAGATTCTGACATTGCTCACAAATGAATTATCGGAGGAGAAGTGGCTGAGTGATAAAAAGGCCAAACGAATAACCAAAGCAGAAGTCAGACGAGCTGTTGAGAGCTGTCATCATAGATCAAGATTCTGTGCCATCAATTTGGAAGTTCGTTTCGATGCTGAGTTGTTGCACCAAGCAGTTCCTTTCAAAATAACTCGCAAGACTAAACCACCTTTTAGTATTTTCTTGGTGTTAAAATGAGTAGGTGTACATGTTCTGGGATTTTTATTTTTCCTTCAAAATATACGCTCTTAGACAAATATCCTTACCATGTGTTCTAATCATTTTAGCATACGCGAATCTACTCTGTCCCCTCACTTATTCATCATTTCCGTTCTAATTCGGACAGCATCATTGTTGACCCTGTCTTTCAGCGCACTCTGGCTATGACTAAATCATTCCATCTCAAAAAATTACAACTCTTCCGCTCTCGTTCCCGCGTCTCAGCCCATAGAGCAGAGTTGGGCTCTCTACCCTTTCATGCAACTACACAATGTTCCTAGAGCTCATTACACGTCCCAGGATACTCATCACTATACACCCTTTCCTCAGTTTCCACTATACTAGTTTTCTCCACACGATAGCATAAATACTTGAACCACTGAACTTCATCCAATAACTTTTCATTTAGGTGAACACTCGGACATTCCTCGGACAACTCATTTCTTTACTTCTGTTCTCACTACTTTGTACCTTTCTTTTCTTACACTATCAAATTTTGGCATCGTCCTATACAACTTCTTCTCCGAGTCTACAACCTGTGCTGTAACATCCACAAACAGCAACTGACTCAACTGCCAACTCCCCTCATTTGCGCCTAACAATCATGTACCTCAACCCAATACACACACGTTCACCTTCCTTACTTGCAACACGAAGTAGCTACAAATCGGCCGTCGACAGGAGATGTGCTGTCCCAAATTCATTTGTATTCCTCGTTTCGCTATTTCAAAAACGGCATTTTAAAAAATAAGTTTGATGTGTTAGACCTAAGTATTGAAAACCCATTGCTAGACGATGGAAATAAAAGAGTTAATAATAATAATAATTACCACTTCGTGTAGAGATTGAGCTGCCAGGGAGACAGGGCGCATGTGTCTCAGCCTCACTCCCACTGCAAATCAAGCATTCAACTTGCTCTCAACTTTGATACATGCACTGATGTCAAGATAAAATCTTTGGACCGCGTATGAAACATTTCCCGTCCGCTTTATGCAAACGCAACACCCTTCACGACGCCTCTCTGTTGACCCTATCGTAGGCCTTTACCAGTTCCACTAAGATCCAGAACAGGTCCTTTCACTTCGAAAAGTTCTTCTGACACTCATGTCTCACAGCAAATTATTGATCCACATTTGGATTGAAATCATTCCATGATTCATTAGCCGCAACATTAATTTTAGTATTCCTTCCAGATGAATAGTTCAGAAAATGAAATGAGCGTCAATCCGTCTTATTTGTGTATTCACGGTGTTGAAGTGAAAGAAATGTCTTCGGCATAATAAGTTAGTAATGATATTGATCCAGTGCCGTAGTTAATCTATACCAATCTTTCATTGATTTGAATTATGGTAATAGGTACACACTATGTTTATAATGAGCTTCAGTAATGTACGTCAATAAGAGAAAAACATCTCACCAGTACTTAAAGTACACGAATAAATAACGTTTCACAATTTTTCTTTGACGAAACTTAGCATGTAACTGAAATTTTCGATAATAATTTTATAAAAGGAAAATGAAATAGACTTGAGACTTATAGCCCCACAGTCACACTCATTTTCAAATCACAAATTATTAGTTACATATTTATAAACAGTTAGGCGACATACAGAAATTCACCAGTGAACAATTTTTTATATGACTGCCTCTTGAAGTTGAATATTTGCGCCATTCCAACTGATTGTAAAGATGGTCAAGGGGGATTATTCGAATGTCAACAGCCCAGCAATCTCTTAGTAGCGAGTCATCGAATTTTGATCACATATTCGCATGCATTTTCATAGAGTCAGTAACAAATTGCATAATTGTGGCCGATTACTAGCCTTTATTGATGTGGTGAAGATAGAAAAAACCATTACCACCATAGGAGGTACAAAGACTTGTTGGCTTTCAACATAAGGAGGTTCTCGTTGGCACTGACTGGAGTATATACAGTTATCTTCTATGTGCGCGGGATCTTATAGGGTTTATTAACAAGATGCCTCTGAGAGTTCTTAAATATGCTGGTCCTTTAGTCCTCCAATAGGAGTCGGTCACCATTCAACTCCGTGACTGACAAGAAACCTTCATTGTCGGCCTCGCCCCCGGTGTCCCATTGTTCCGGGATTATAAGGTAATATTGGAAGAAATTCCGTCCTTTTACAAGTCCCAGCGCAGACACGGTCTATCCCACCAGCAGGTTGATGAGCATTGAACTCGCTGGTGGGATGGAACGTATCATTCATACAAAGAGGGAAAGAAGTGAATGACTTGAATGGAATGTATCATTCATACATGGAGGAAAAGAAGTGAATAGCTTGAAGAGGCTGAAAAGAAAGAAATACCAAATACTTGGAGCGCAATAAAGCCACAGACATTGGTGGCATGAAGCACAATGCGTTCCGTGTAATATTCAGAGAACGACGATACAATCGATTGAAAAAATTTGGAGACTGCGTTTTAATAATTTCATTAAATGTCTGTATCTCATTCTAAATACAAAAATATTAGGACATCACGTGTGCTACATTGACTACATATTATGATATATGTAGGTAATTAGGCTGACTAAAATAAACATGTCCTTTTTATCTACGAAATATACCATGCCTCAAATCTCTTATCTGCAAGAAAATATCCACATATGGCTGATTTTCAGGAAAAATTTCCCAACATCTCCATAGATAGTATAAAATTTTATGCAGCCTATATACTTCATTTCCTTGGTATTTTCATCATTATACTTTGCCTGAAGTTTCTTATATAGAACAAATATCCGAACTTGGCTGATTTCCAAGGATGCATTGCTGAACATTATTTATCCCTAAGGATCTGAGTAAATCGCCTAAGTCGCTTATTGGCTCAGTTGGGTTCCCGCGACCCGGATCTGATTCCCAATAGCAGGCCAACTGCAGCAGGGGGTATCATGGCTTCTTGAGCACTGAGTGGGTATGATCAGTAAATAGATTGGTCTTGCGAGAGCTGAGGTCAACGGAAGGAAGTAAAACCAATCGGAATTGAGATATTAAAAGGAAAATGGGTAAGTGAGAAAAGAGGGAAACATAACGTGTTGGTCAGGTGCGATGAGAAGAGAACTATAAGCTGATGATGGTGAATACTAAGGCAAAACGACACCGATCGATGAGTGCAGTGTGGGGGCAATTTGTGGAATGGAATTTAACAAGAAGGTTGAATAGCTATGAAGTCTCCTTGGGTATGAGACGCTAAACTTGGTGGAGTCAAAAAATGCATACGGGGTGGTTCGATGAACAAACTTTAGATTTACGTCACACTGTAATTAAGACGAAGGTCTCTATTGATCACGTATCACAGCCACTGCTGGGATAAAGATCAAAGAGTAGGAGAAAACTAAGAAGGCAAGTATGATCTGTGAGCTTTCGGCCGTAGAGGAAGAGATGTCTTCTCGGAGCAAGTTTTTGGCATGTATCTAAATGTTTTGATGTTGACTGTTCTTGGTTGGTATGTTTCGTCGAGACCAGATCAAATGAGATTAATTTCTCATGAGACCGTATACTGAACCCGCCTCAGAACTCTGCCTGTTACAGAACGTTCCATCTAATCATGTTTCTCTCGGACCTAGGGTGTGGAATATTTCCAAAGACTTATATTTTCTTGATCACAAATTCGCGTATGAATGCTGCTGTTGAATCTTTATAGTCTCAGTACTGGACAGGATTAAGGTTGTTCCTTAAAAAAAACTGAATTAAAGTTGTTTCATATAATGATGGAACATTCCAGCAATTTAAAATTTTGCCATTTGACATTCAGACTAAAAAGTACCTCTATCTTTACCCTCGTCCGTTCGTTTGTCCTCCTCTTCTGTCATACACATTCATTTGAAATGTTATGTTTCAACCCCTCTGCACTGATCTTTGTTCCCATGGCCCACAACATGATAACATAAAAAAATCGAAATTAATGCACAACGGGGTTAGCCTCACGATACTTCAGATTATCAAACATTTTATGTCGATAATGCAATGATGTGTTGTAATTAATAGTTTAACATCATCGCGGTGCATGATAAAATGCAGATCACATTGATAAGATATCGTCGCTGTGCATGAAAACATACTGATCACATTGATAAGATATCATCGCGGTTCATGATAACATGCTGATCCCATTGATAAGATATCATCGCGGTGCATGATAACATGCTACATGTGATCACATTGATGCAAATCACATTGATATGATATCACAGGTAAAATTTGTTTAATTACGTTAATACTCTCTTCCGATGAAAATCCTGGTCAACAAAACTATAAAATTCAAAGGAATATTAGCCATACCTGCTCTTCATTCGTTGTCAAATATTCCTTTTCACCTACTCACATGGTCGAGCATGTGTAATTTATTATAGAAAATCTGCATTTTGAACATTTTCATACG
Organism: Gammarus roeselii; assembly: GCA_016164225.1. Lineage (NCBI taxonomy): Eukaryota > Metazoa > Arthropoda > Malacostraca > Amphipoda > Gammaridae > Gammarus > Gammarus roeselii. The sequence goes on from SDVV010016084.1 coordinate 13,831, forward strand.
TTTCCAAAGTGCACATTTTAAATTCGGACGTTCAAAAAAATTATGAATGGAATCACCATATTATCAACTAAAGTATAACTTTCATTGCACCAGTATGAACAAGTTTGTACGGTACTGAATGCGACAAACATATTATCAACAGAAGTCTAACATTCATTGCACCAGTATAGACAAGTTTGTACGGTATTGAATGCGACTAACATATCAACAGAAGTCTAACTTTCATTGAACCAGTATAGACAAGTTTGTACGGTATTGAATGCGACTAACATATCAACACAAGTCTAACTTTCATTGAACCAGTATAGACAAGTTTGTACGGTATTGAATGCGACTAACATATCAACAGGAGTCTAACTTTCATTGATCCAGTATAGAAAAGTTTGTACGGTATTGAATGCGACTAACATATCAACAGGAGTCTAACTTTCATTGCACCAGTATAGACAAGTTTGTACGGTATTGAATGCGACTAACATATCAACAGAAGTCTAACTTTCATTGCACCAGTATAGA
>SDVV010016085.1:0-14346 GCA_016164225.1 Gammarus roeselii
GCTGACGGATGGGAGCAGATGGGTTTCCACAAGTGCAGTTCGTTTTTTAGCTGTCAATAGTGTAGGTGTTTCATCGCAAACCACATTCATAGCTAATCCGTATGCCACAGTTGATGCATCTATACGAAGGTGAGCACGGTCATGGATTTGTGGCTTTTCACATGCCGTTTGATTGAAGTTTCCACCGATTTTTGTTTTTATATTGTTTTCCTCTGGCTTCCCATCATTCCGTCGACATTCACTTCTTTCGCAGCATAGCATCATTAAGATATTCTCTCGGGTCTGTCAGCAGAAAGGTGAACTAACGTTAGACATTTGAAGCCAACCTCAACTCAGACCTCCTAGTTTCTCTCCTATCATTTGTCTCATACTTTGTGCAGCGATAGACCGCATGATCTTCAATGAAACCTGTGCATCCAGACACTGCCACGATGCACTAGTTCCCATCAAAACTCCATCTATAAAACTAGCTGATAAATTAATCTAGTGCACTTACAAAAAAAAATCACGTGGAATGAAATGTCAGCGTTATCTAAAGGATAACAAGAAATATTTCCTTAGGCGTTCAAAGTTTAACTTGAAGCGATTGTTTTCTAACTGTTAAAAGTCACAAGATTGTTTAATTGCTTGTTAAGCCCCCATCACTTTTCGAAATTCCATGATACAGGTAACGAATGTATGAAATTTTCCAGCGAAAAAGATACAGACAAATATTAATTCAAGCGTTCAAAAAGAAATGTATCTATGATATTATATTATTTCGTCCAAAGAAGAAATTGGTTGATTCAATAATGCTACATCAATGTAAGTCTTTACGGGCTTTGTGTGGGTGTTTTATCGGTGTATGTCAATGATGTATTTATCATTTAGAGAATGATTCAAATATTTTGTATTACAATATGTATTTATAAATTGAACACTATAACACATGGAACTTGTCCGTTGGCGATCGAGGCATGGGTGCGACCGGAAAATGTTGAACTGGTTTAGTTATCTACATTCGAGATTGAAAAATACGTTTTCTGGATAAATTTCGCCAACTTCTACTTTGAAAGACTATTTGAAATCTAGCGATATATTTTCTTCATAGTGAAATGCTTTGTAGAAAATATAAAATTTTATTCAGAGATTATTTCAAAAAATAAAATAAACATGTAACAGATTCCTGGACACACATTGAACAACATTTGAAATGTAATTTTGAAATGATAATGAGGCTTTTGAGGTTTCTCCTGCAGATACTTAACTCAGTAAAGTTGCGATGCACAAGGCCGTTCCCGCAGGCCTCGCCAAGGTCATGCAAGCTCCTGACGAGGCCTACGCATCCACTCCTCTAAACAAGTAACATTAAATACATTGTATATCATAGTTACACAGGAGGAGAAATCCTACATCAGATACACGGCTCAATTAAATTACGAACATTGGAACACTTGGAAATACCTCTAGTCAGAAGAGGTTATCTCTACAACTGAACTGAAGGCCCATTCATGGATGGGCCTTCTGCCGTCTGCGAAGACTGCGGTAGGCCTGTGTACCTCGGCGCCCAGTCTCTGTATACGTGTTGTTTCCGTACACCGCTGAGAGGTGAGCTTTTCTCATTCGAAGTGCAAATCACTTTTCATAAGCAAAATAATTGTTTCTTCAGAAAACAACAAAATCTGTATTAGTTTAGCATATTTGTTCTCTATCTTAAGCAATAACACGTAATTCAAGGCATAAACTACTTTAAAATTACCGTCATGAACTATAGTTAGAGCTATAAAGTGTTGTAGTGTATGCTTAACACATACGAATATGTTTAGGAGATTACTCCTCCTCCTTCATAATCATAGCTTCTGTAAAACCAGCTTGAAGGCCGGGTTCACGGGGTGAGGGATAACTGAACCAGTAACGTGGGGAAGGATAGGGAGGGGGGAGGGGAGGGGCATAACCCTGACCTCACGCCGATAAATGGGAGCTATCAACACGCACTCAGCAGTTTCTTTCATAACCAATAAACGATCATTTAAGCCGGTATGTATTATTGGGGTGTAAATATTGCAGCCGATCACAGAGGATGTCATGTTAGCATGCACTGAAAATCTTTACATTTAAATATTGCAGCCGATCACAGAGGATGTCATGTTAGCATGCACTGCAAATCTTTACATTTAAATATTGCAGCTGATCATAGAGGATGTCATGTTAGCATGAACTGAAAATCTTTACATTTTCTCGGATTCAGGAAGCGACCAAGTTCCGAACCGTGTAACTAACACAAAGATTTTTCTGAAACTGTGAACAATTTGTAGATATTGCCGTCAGTAAACATTGAAGACAAATATAGATTACATATCTGTAATCAACAAAATAATCACTCAATCATGACCATGCAAGAGAACTTGTGTCTGTATTTCAACAAGGGCTACATGATGTATCTTAAATTTACAATCTGTATCCGAATATTTGTACCTTACGATGTCGTCCACTATACTTCGTTTTGAATTATCTTCATAAAGGATGCGATTGATTCGTCATCTTAGGTTTTAGTTCAGTACACGGGATGATAGAGTTTATGGCCCGGCATGAATCAATTAATCGAATATGTTGAACGAGTTTATTTTCATTGAATGTGTCTCATTTTTATTCATCGTTTAAAAATAAATTCGTGAAACCTTCAAAGACATCGTTGGTTCTGTTCAACGATTCGGAGTATTAGCATATAAACTGGAAGTAGAGTTTGGAACACAATCCATCGCAATAATTTGTCTTAATTGAGCGAGTAGTTTAAGCCACTAATATTTTATTTGGAAAAAAACCCTATTGCTTAGAATGAAAATACATTTTCCTGATCAAGCAGCACAATTCCAAGAAATTTAAACTTCTAAACACATTAAGTTAGATTTAAACACCAGCTTCCACTCTCCTACTGGGCTTTCAGCCTGTTGTTTGCTCGGCGCCCCCTGGCGGAGGACTCGGCAGAGACGCCTCTTTTCCAAGCCCATTGTTACAAGCGGCCGTCGTATTATAACACAAAGAACACTCATGCGCTTTAATTGACTGTGATGGACGGAGCAAAATATATTTCCCTAGCTCTTCTATGTCCATTGATAGTAAGAGACAGTATATCGATGTGTCCATTACTTTGTCCAGTTGCTGAAAGGAAGTTTCGGGCAACTATGGAGAACTAATATGATGCCGTGACCAACATGGCTCTATAGGTGTCGGCGCTGGAGAGTAGTCTCTGTCTCCTTCTCCTCTGCTGCACTCTTGTTGACTAGTAAATACTATTAAGTTGTTCTTAAACTCATAATTTGAAATTAACTGACGTAAGCAAGAGGGGTTCAGACCATCCCACTGCAGCTACATTCTCCTTTATTATTCTTTGGACTGACTGTAAGACGAGCCGAAAGTGTCAGGGTTTCTTTTTTTGTGCTAATTCCTTCTTCTCTCCCAAGTTCAGACGTTAATTAGCTGGAAGACGAGAACTGCGTTTTCCGATAGTTGACATGTAAGAAAAGATATGGCGAATTCTTTTTGATTCTATTGAGACTAAACATAGACAATAATCTAGGTAAGTAGATTATGGAATGCTTTCGAATCTGAAACTAATTATTTACTCAGTGTGGGTATTTCTTTGACCGTATTAAAGTTGCAATCTCTGCTAAATTAAATCTTACGCTGTATTGGTTGCAGATAAATTGCTAGGATCTGAGTCCATTTAAAAGGGCTGGCGATGGACCAGACTCGGGGCAAGAGTTCATCGCGAGGAGCAAGGGGTTAAAGGATCTATATCGACTGACCAAGTCTAAAATAAAGAATGTTTAAAATAAAGAATCTACATAGACTGACTAACTCAAAATAAGGGCATCAGCAAGAGTATGAAGATTAAATTCGTGGTTAAATAAGTTCACTTACCGTAATCAAAATGTTTACAGATCATATTTGCTGTCATTTATACAGTTGGTGCAATTCAGTTACGCACACACTGATTTCTTGAAAGCTAATAAGATATTTTCAATTTGAGTTTTACCTTCGCGTGATAATGAATACTTGCCATGAAAAGTGTAAACCTAAGTTCAGATATTGCATCATCGTTACTCATTCTGCTTCTCCTGCAGTTACATGTTGGTTGGTATTGGCTTGCACTCGCTGTTCCTCCACTTCTGTTATACTCTGGGTATAGCACTGATATTAAATCCGACCCCTCATCTAGAGGGCCAGCCCTACACCAACAACGAACAGTGAAGTGCATCCTTGACCTGTTCCTGTTGCCTCTATAATAAGGAAAATATCTCATCCAATGTAGGGCGGTTATCGATGCACCCTATTGATTGTTGTCAATTTAATGGGAGTTTTGGATGAAACACTGCAATTTTACTATAATTGTTTGGGGCACTGCAAATCTATTCAGGGCAACGTTTGGTTACACCAACTGTGACATTGTCTACAGAGTAGATCTGTGATAAGGTAGTAATTAGGTTAGTTTATTAACACAGCAACTGTTCGAAGAGACGAGCTGAAAATACTCGTACCTACCTTGACGTTGTGTACTTGACTGAGCCAAGGTCGATTATAGACAATATTGCTATCACATTTCAGTCTCAAAAAAAATAGCAAACGCCGCCTATGTTATGAGTGGCGCACTGGCTATTCACCCTTTTATCTTTCATAAGACAATACGCATTTTTCTATCTTTCTTGACTAATACTGATGGCGTCGCCAAACAAGCTTTGTGACGCTTTATACACCCTTCGCGATCTGGATCTCTAAAAAGATTAGCACTCCTAATTATCACTCTCCTAATGAAGTAGTTTAAGAGAAATCTTTGATGTCAGTCATTTTGAGGAAATTCATTCAAAGTAACTCCATAGATTCACTAAAAAGAACAGGTCAATTCAATACAAGTCAACGACTAAAAGTCAGCCAGTTCAGGTCAGGTTTTATGCAAATAACCGTCCAGATCTGTGAGTATGTGGGAAAAACGCCACCAAATACAAGAAAACTAACAGCTAGAAACATAGCAAGTTTCAATCAAAGCCCTCGAGGTAACAAGAAGTGTCACCGGAAAGCTGATTTCCTGTCACAAAATCCAGACTGGACAAAATGGATAAAAATGGTCTACAATTTTGTTCTTATAGATGGGAAAAACCATCTGCTTGGATCTGACCAACTTCTGCAGTGCGACATGGCATGACACATTAGCACATACCGACTTAATGTACTGAGGGAGCAAATAAACTATTGTATGAATGGAAACTATAAAAAGAATCATCAAAACATGACACACTTTATGATATAATTTGCTACTCAACACCTACAGGAATTCGAAAAAAATTGAATCGTGTAACACCATTTACGTACCAACGCCGTATAGAGGTTATACATGCATCTATCCGGCCTGCATTAATTCGGCGCCAACACCGTAGAGGGTGTCATACTTGCATCCATCTGGCCTGCATTCATCCGGCGCCAACACCGTAGAGCGTGTCATACCTGCATCCATCTGGCCTGCATTCATCCAGCACCAAGGCCGTTTAGAGTGTTATACATGCATCTATCGGACATGCATTCGTCCGGCGCCAACACCGTAGAGCGAGTCATACCTGCATCCATCCGGCCGCCTGTTTAGGATTCACAAATTTCGCTCGATACACAAGCACTTGTATTTATACATAATGGTAAACTTCGATGATTAATTGCTTAATACTGCACTTCACTTATCATTATTGGAAGCACTTACCTTTTCTTTGTTTGTTTCACAAAGTTTCGGAAACCAACAAGAACTAATCCCGCACAACTTCACTCGAACTCCACCATGTCGTGACTGATCACATGGCCTCCGTTGGTGACGTCATTCCACTCACAAACTCGGCGTAACCAGGCCTGAAACTCTAGAAGATCTTGGTTGAGCTTCAAGTCCTCCTACCCAAGCAAAACACTAATAAAAACTTTCGAAGTCTTTTGTCCAACTATTCCTAGCGGAAATTTGACAAAGTAATGGAACAGTGTCATTAGATACTATAAATTGTTCAGATATGCTTGTACTTTGGCGGCAACTATGTGCAGAGGTGAACTGTAGAATGTAGTTACTTGACCCTTGACGCCATCTGTGCGCAGGGCAGAGCTGTAAGTAAAAATTGGTACGACGACAGATCTAGTTAAATGGTGAACCGTCTGATGATGTTCTCTTCATGTTTTTAGTAGCGAAACTCGAGATGGAACAGTTTATTATAACAAGATTGTGCAGTTTACATATTATTTCTTTTAACAGTTATGATATTTCAGGGTTCAAAATTAAAGGCCCTATTTAAGCCGTTTGAAGCTTCTGGGGCAACCTACTCCTTACGAACTAACCTATCGATTTCACCTATCTAAAAACTAGTTGCATCCTGATTTATTATGCCTATACATCAACTGGAATCAAACACAGGGGCAGTTAAATGTCTGAGATGTATAGTTTTGACGGCACTCCACGCTACCGACTTCATTGGCGTGTGATAACGGTAAAGCTACAGAGTAGAAGACAGTCACTAGTGTACTCATCTAAAATCATGCAGACACTCGGTGACACACACGCCCAAGGATCGCACACATGCGAGTGTAAATATCTGTAAGAGGGCCCAGTTGATGGGAACACTTCTCCTGTAACAGACTCTGATCAAGAAGAAGATTTCCAACTAGAGTCCATCGTGAGGAACAGACTCTGGGTGAGAGTCCATCGTGAGGAACAGACTCTGGGCGAGAGTCCATTGTGAAGAACAGACTCTGGGTGAGAGTCCATCGTGAGGATCAGACTCTGTGCAAGAGTCCATCGTGAGGAACAGACTCTGGGCAAGAGTCCAATGTGAATAGCAGACTCTGTGCAAGAGTCCATCGTGAGGAACAGACTCTGGGCAAGAGTCTATCGTGAAGAGCAGACTCTGGGCAAGAGTCTATCGTGAAGAGCAGACTCTGGGCAAGAGTCCATCGTGAAGAGCAGACTCTGGGCAAGAGTCCATCGTGACGAGCAGGCTCTGGGCAAGAGTCCATCGCCAGGAGCAAATTTTGACAAGTGTTCATCAAAAAGAGTTAACATTGTGCAATTCTTTACCGCGATAAGTTGACCCGAGTTTGGGTTTTGTCTGTCGCGAGGAGCAGACTCTGCGCTACAGTTCATTGCGATTAGCAGACACGAGTCAAACGTCTATGGTGAGGAGCAGAGCTTCCCTCATGGCGCAGACCGTACAAATGCTAATTTGACCTGCAACTGCAGACTCTGGGTTCTACATTCTTGCCCGTTCGCATAAAAGTCCGTGCACACCCGAAGAAGTTAGTTAACGAATACACTCAGTTAAACACGACGAACTGATTACCCCAAACTGCGAACAACGCGGCGAGCATCATTGGAGATCTAAATATATACGAGGGAGTGAAAGGACTGAACGAATAATACGAAAGATGCCCGTTACAAAGGATGGCTACGAACTGATGTAATCAATATTTTAAAATAAAAAAATCTTTAAAAATCTGTTTTCGGACGTCTTTCTCTATATTTAATAGGACAATTCATCTTTCAATAACAATTGCTGTTTAATGAGAGTTCAAATACTGATACAGACAGGCTGAATCCCCCAGGAAGAGGGGTGGCTGATGGTAAGGCGCACCATACATTCCTCTTATGCACTCACACTACCACAATTTAGCCCTTTTGAGCTGAAGGGTCTGGCCGGAAGGCCCCGCAACACACACTCTGGGTCATAAGTGCGGTCCAAGGACAATGTTTACAGCAGGAAAGTATGACTGGATTACTCTTGTCGCGTCATGATGACCGAGCTCCCTCCACCCACGGCGAGATACCAAGGGCGGGCAAGCACACCAGGGCAGCATCCCAATCATCAATTCACGATCATTCTCCACTCAGGACTGTTCACTGCACGCTCTTTACTTCGTCCACACTCAAATCTCTTCTTCCTAACGCCTGCTTTGCATCATCCACCCACTCAAACTTCAATCTACCTCTAGGCCTACGTCCACTTGCTTCCGCCTTCATCACTTTTTTACCAATCTCCCCTCATCCATCCTCACAATGAGCCCGAGCCTCCTCAGAACACGCGAATGAACTCTGTCTTCTAATTTATTTTTCAGCTCCGTTCTAATTCGAGGAACGTCGTTATTGATCCTGTCTCTTAGCGCCACTCCAGCCATGCTCCTCAAACATTTCATCTCAAAAACGTTCAACCTTCTCTCTACTGCTCTCACCCCCAAGTCCTATCTCCGTAGAGCACAGTTGAGACAACTACAACCTCAAACAACCCTCTCCTAATAAACCAGTTCAGATATCTTCTTAAATTCTAATTCTCGTCAACTGTACAGTCAATAATTCCATCAGTAAGATCCGACTACATACGCCGTCCACGTAGGCATTCAGACTGGATGCTCCACCAACTTATGCATTAAAAAGTTCCGACAAGATCCTTCGCCCACGTATGCATTGAGAGGTCCGTAAGGATTAGATTAGATGCCCGGCCCACGTATGCAGTGAGAAAAATTACTAGATGCTCCGTCCACGTATGCATTAAATGATCCGACTAGGTGCTCCGCCCACGTATGCATTAAAAGATCAGATTAGATGGTCCGCCTACAAATGCATGTAAAGATCCGACTAGATGCTCCGCCCACGAATACATGAAAAGACCCGACTTGTTGCTCCGCTCACGTATGTATTAAAGAACAATAACAGAAACGTATGCTGTGTTAATATTTAGCTGCATCAATGCAGAATGATGTTCATCACTCTGGATGCTGTATGAGTGTGTAGTAAGATATTCATCACTCTGCATGCAGTATGAGTGTGTAGAAAGATGTTCATCACTCTGCATGCGGCATGAGTGTACAGTAACATGTTCATCACTCTGCAGACATCATTAGTGTGTAGAAACATGTTCATCACTCTGCATCAACATGATTGTGTGGTAAGATGATCACTCTGCATGCAACATGAGTATGTAGTACAATGTTCATCACTCTGCATGCAACATGAGTGTGTAGTGAGATGCACATCACTCTGCATGCAACATGAGTGTGAAGTAACATGCACATCACTCTGTATCAACATGATTGTGTGGTGAGATGTTCACTCTGCATGCAACATGAGTGTGGAGATAGATGTTCATCAAACTGCATGCGTGTAGTAAGATGTTCATCACTCTGCATGCAACACGAGTGTGTAGTAAGATGTTCATCACTCTGCATGCAACATGAGTATGTGGTATGTAGTAAGATGTTCATCACTCTGCATGCAATATGAGTGTGTAGTATGATGCTCATCACTCTGCATGCAACATGAGTGTGTAGTATCATGTTCATCACTCTGCGTCAACATGATTGTGTGCTAAGATGTTCACTCTGCATGCAACATGAGTGTGAAGTTAGATGTTCATCAAGCTGCACGCGTGTAGTAAGATGTTCATCACTCTGCATGCAACTCGTGTGTGAAGTAAGATATTCATAACTCTGCATGCAACATGTGTGTGTAGTAACATGCTCATCACTCAGCATGCAGCACGAGTGCGTAGTAAGATGTTCATCACTCTGCATGCAACACGAGTGTGTAGTAAGATGTTCATCACTCTGCAGGCAACTTTATTGTGCAGTTGATGTTCATCACTCTACAAGCAACACGAGTCTGTAGTGAGATGTGCATCACTCTGCCTGCAGCATGAAAGTGAAGTAACATGTTCATCACTCTGCATCATCATGATTGTGTGGTAAGATGTTCAATCTGCATGCAACATGAGTGTGAAGTTAGATGTTCATCCAACTGCATGCGTTTAGTAGGATTTTCATCACTCTGCAGGCAACATGATTGTGCAGTGACATGATCATCACTCTGCATCAACATGATTGTGCGGTAAGATGTTCACACTGCATGCAACATGAGTGTGAAGTTAGATGTTCATCACACTGCATGCGTGTAGTGAGATGTTCATCACTCTGCATGCAACACGTGTGTGTAGTATGGTGTTCCTTTTTTTGAGCGTGTAGTAATATGCTCATCACTCTGCATGCAAGCCGAGTGTGCAGTAAGATTTTCGTCACTCTACAAGCAACATGAGTGTGTAGTAAGATGCGCATCACTCTGCATGCAACATGAGTGTGTAGTATCATGTTCATCAGTCTGCATCGACAAGATTGTGTGGCAAATTGTACACTCTGCATGCAACATGAGTGTGAAGTAAGATGTTCATCAAACTGCATCCGTGTAGTGAGATGTTCATCACTCTACATGCAACACGAGTGTGTAGTAAGATTTTCATCACTCTGCATGCAACACGAGTGTGTAGTAAGATTTTCGTCACTCTGCATGCAACACGAGTGTGTTGTAAGATGTTCATCACTCTGCAGGCAACTTGAGTGTGTATTATGATGCGCATCACTCTGCTTGCAACATGATTGTGAAGTATTGTGTTCATCACTCTGCATCAACATGATTGTGTGGTAAGATGTCTACTCTGCATGCAACATGAATGTAAAGTTAAATTTTCATCAAACTGCATGCGTGTAGTTAGATGTTCATAACTCTGCAGGCAACATGAGTGTGTAGTAAGATGCTCATACCTTTGCATGCACCATGAGTATGTAGTAAGATGTTCGGCACTCTGCATGCAACATGAGTGTGTAGTAAGATGCCCATCACTCTGCATGCAACATGAGTGTATAGTATCATGTTCATCATACTGCATCAACATGATTCATGCAACATGAGTGTGAAATTAGATGTTCATCAAACTGCATGCGTGTAGTAAGATGTTCATCACTCTGCATGCAAAACGAGTGTGTAGTAAGATGCCCATCACTCTGCATGCAACATGAGTGTATAGTATCATGTTCATCAAACTGCATCAACATGATTCATGCAACATGAGTGTGAAATTAGATGTTCATCAAACTGCATGCGTGTAGTAAGATGTTCATCACTCTGCATGCAAAACGAGTGTGTAGTAAGATGCTCATCACTCTTCATGCAACACGAGTGCGCAGTATGATGTTCATCACTCTGCATGCAATAGGAGTGTCTAATAAAATGTTCATCACTCTGCAGGCAACATGAGTGTGTGGTAAGATGTTCATCACTCTGCAGGCAAAACGAGTGTGTAATAAGTTGCTCATCACTCTACATGCAACATGAGTATGAAGTAAGATGTTCATAACTCTCCAACATGAGTGTGTAATAACGTGGTCATCACTCTGCATCAACATGATTGTGTGGTAAGATGTTCACTCTGCATGGAACATAAGTGTGAATTTAGATGTTCATAAAGCTGCATGCGTGTAGTAGAATGTTCATAACTTTTCATGCAACATGAGTGTGTAGTAAGATGCTCATAACTCTGCATGCAACATGACTGCGAGTAACATGGTCATCACTATGCGTGCAACACTAGTGTGTAGTAAGATAATCATCCCTCTGCATGCAACACGCACGGGTGTGTAGTAAGATGTTCACCACTCTTCATGCAACATGAGTGTATAGTAACTTGTTCATCACTCTGCATCAACATGATTATATGGTAAGATGTTCACGCTGCATGCAACGTGAGTGTGAAGTAAGATGTTCATCAAACTGCATGCGAGTATTTAGATGTTCATCACTCTGCATGCAACATGAGTATGTAGTAAGAGGTTCATCACTCTGCTTGCAACATGAATGTCTAGTAAGATGCTCATCACTCTGCATGCAACATGAGTGTGTGAAAATATGTCCATCAGTCTGCATCAACATGATTGTGTGGTAAGATGTTAACTCTGCATACAACATGAGTGTGAAGTTTGATGTTCATCAAACTGCATGCGTGTAATAAGATGTTAATCACTCTGCAGGCAACATGAGTGTGTAGTAATATGCTCAACACTCTGCACGCAACATGAGTGTGAGTAACATGTTCATCACTATGCGTGCAACACGAGTCTGTAGTTAGATGTTCATCCCTCTGCATGCAACACGGGTGTGCAGTGAGATGTTCACAACTCTGCATGCCACATGAGTGTGTAGCAAGATGCTTATCACTCTGCATGCAACACGAGATGTTCATCACTCTGCATGCAACACGGGTGTGTAGTAAGATGTTCACCACTCTGGATGCAGCATGAGTGTTTAGTAAAATGTTCATCTTTATGCAGGCAACACGAATGTGTAGTTAGATGCTCATCACGCTGCATGCAACATGAGTATGTAGGAAGAGGTTCATAACTTTGCACGCAACATGAGTGTTTAGTGACATGCTCATCACTCTGCATGCAACATGAGTTTGTTGTAAGATGCTCATCATTCTGGATGCAACATGAGTGTGTAGTGAGATGTTCATCACTGTGCATGCAGCATGAGTGTGAGTAACATGCTCAGCATTCAGCAGACATCATGAGTGCGTGGTAACATGTTCATCTCTCTGCATCAACATGATTGTGTGTTTAGATGGTCACTCTGTATGCAACATGAGTATGTAATAGATTTTCATAACTCTGCATGCAACATGAGTGTTTAGTAAGATGCCCATCTATCTGCCTGCAACATGAGTGTGAAGTAACATGTTCATCACTCGCTATCAACGGGATTGTGTCTTTAGTATGAAGTTAATCACTCTGCAGAAAACATGAGTGTTTAGTAACATGTTCATCACTCTGCATCAACATGATTGTGGGGTAAGATGTTCACTCTGCATGCAACATGAGTGTGAAATCAGATGTTCTTCAAACTGCATGCGTGTAGTAAGATGTTAAACACTCAGCATGCAACACGAGTGTGTAGTAAGATGTTCATCGCTATGCAGGCAACATAAGTGTGGTAAAATGTTCACTCTGCTTATAACATGAATGTGAACTTAGATGTTCATCAAACTGCATGCGTGTTGTAAGATGTTCATCACTCTGCAGGCAACATGAGTGTGTATTAAGATGCTCATCACTTTGCATGCACCATGAGTATGTAGTAAGATGTTCATTATCTGCATGCAACATGAGTGTGTATTAAGATGCCCATCACTCTGCATGCAACATGAATGTGTAGTATCATGTTCATCAAACTGCATGCGTGCAGTAAGATGTTCATCACTCTGCTTGCAACACGAGTGTGTAGTAAGATGCACATCACTCTGCAGACAACATGTGTGTGTAATAGCATGTTCATCACTCTGAATCAACACGATTGTGTGTTAAGATGTTCACTCTGCATGCGACCTGAGAGTGAAGTTAGATGTTCATCAAACTGACATGCGTGAAGTAAGATGTTCATCACTCTGCATGCAGCGCGTGTGTGTAGCAAGATGTTCATCACCTACATCCACTATGAGTGTCTAGATAGATGCTCATCATTCTGCATGCAACATGAGTATGAAGTAAGATGTTCATCACTCTGCTTGCAACATGAATGTGTTGTAAGATGCTCATCACTCTACATGCAACATGAGTGTGTAAAAATATGTTCAGCACTCTGCATCAACATGATTGTGTGGTAAGATGTTCACTCTGCATGCAACATGAGTGTGAAGTTTAGAGTTCATCAAACTGCATGCGTGTAGTAAGATGTTCATCACTACGGAGGCAACATGAGTGGAAAGTAAGATGTTCACCACTTTGCGTGCAACACGAGTGTGTGGTGAGATGTTCATCACTCTGCATGCAACACGAGTGTGTTGTAAGATGTTCATCTCTCTGCAGGCTACATGAGTGTGTAGTACGATGCGCATCACTCCGCATGCAACATGAGTGTGTAGTAACATGTTCATCCCTCTGCATCAACATGATTGTGTGGTAAGATGTTAACTTTGCATTCAAAATGAGTGTGAAGTAAGATATTCATCAAACTACATGCGTGTAGTAAGATGTTCATCACTCTGCATGCAACACTAGTGTGCAGTAAGATGCTCATCACTCTGCATGCAACACGAGTGCGTAGTATGATGTTCATCACTCTGCATGCAACATGAGTGTGTAGTAAGATGCTCATCACTTTGCATGCACCATGAGTATGTAGTAAGATGTTCCTCCCTCTGCATGCAACATGAGTGTGTAGTAAGATGCCCATCACTCTGCAGGCAACATGAGTATGTAGTATCATGTTCCTAAAACTGCATCAACATGATTAGGTGGTAGAATGTTTACTCTGCATGCAACATGAGTGTTGAGTTAGATGTTCACCAAACTGCATGCTTGCAGTAAGGTCTTCATCACTCTGCTTGCAACACGACTGTGTAGTAAAATGTTCATCACTCTACTGACAACATAAGTGTGTAATAGTACGTTCATCCTTCTGAATCAACATGATTGTATGTTGAGATGTTCACTCTGCAGTCACCATGAGTGTGAAGTTAGATGTTCACCAAACTG
>SDVV010016086.1:0-14345 GCA_016164225.1 Gammarus roeselii
CAGTGACAGTCGCGGCCTGTGTTCTTCCCGGGCCTCTAGCCCACCGGTAAGGAATGAAACACCAGACCCGCAACACATTCCCTTTCTCCTACTCCAAATCGGTGACATAGAATCCAACCCTGTTCTCAACGCTTGCCAGTGTCCCACCTGCAGTCGCCTCTACATGCGCCGAATTGACCAATGTAGTGCAGGGATACAACACAAAGCAATGCTGTGGTGTAAGCAACCTTAGGAATATACCTCCCACAACACTAATACAATAACACTCTCCCCACCGCACCAGCTTTTGGCTCACTTTTCCCGCTGATGGCTCCTCTCCTATGCTGCGGAGGCGGCGAGGTGAGAGGTAGCGCAGTCCGTGTCTGCCTCGCTACCTCTCCCGTCCCAACACATATTAACCCTCCCGCCACTTACCGAACCATTACAACAACCCAAATCAATGTCGATCAACTCAATTCACTACAAATGAGCACAAACGTCAATGGTCAGAAAATCACAGACCTCGAACAGTTTCTCCACAAACACCACATCTAAATCGCACTAATATAGGAAGTGAACTTAACGAAATTCTATAACTGCAAAGTTTTCTGGATACACAACACTCTGTCACGACCGTCCCAACAACAAAAGCGGCGGTGGACTCAGTGCACTTGGACAGAAAATCCTTCAATTCGCGAACGCAACTGCGCACACGCTAGCACAGACCTCACGTCGCAACACACTAGAGGTACAATCTGTTCTCGTTCAAGTCCACAAGGAACAATACAACCTATTGAATATAGACAACCCTCCATTCAGCTCATATCAACCGCAGCATACACCTGCTTTAGACTACCCCAACACCGCCCAAAAACTTTTCTCTGTAGGTGAATAACTTCTGGCTCACCATAACACTGACCAGAGACGTCACGTCCTCATAGACCAACTGCACACATTGATCACATTAAATAACCCAGACTCACCCGCCCGCAAAGTTTTCAACCTTAACACTTGACAGACTTTCACCTGGTGCCTCATTCTGTTCTCAAATCTCGCTCTAAACTGGCAACTGGCAGTCCCACAAGAAATGTCACCTGACCACCTGGCAATATGAATTGATTATCAATTTCAACCTCCTTCCAGAAGAAACCCCCTCAGATTTTTTGTAACTACAGAAGAGCAGTGCTTTACCAAATTGACAGATTACACATACCCGCCGGGCTCGTCCGATGCTTCAATGTATCATATGCGGCCAGCACTAGGTTCGAAAATCAACACCGAAACATCCTCTGTAATTTTCCTCCATCAACGATAAAATCGTGGAGATTCAAACCTAAACTAAGAAACAGATAAAGCCATTCGTGAGCAACAAACGAACTTGCGGTTGGATGCGCTGACAAACCACCACTTCCACACCTCAGCATCAAAATTATGGACACATCTCACGAGCCTCAATTACAAAAAAAAAACGATATAGACACTCATGAGGCAACAACCCTACCTCTCAACACTCACACCGTGCCATCAAACCATCAAAAAATAAACATTCCCATCAAACACTGCGATCACTTGCTCACAACCCCGCCACCCAGATAATAGGACAAAACTCAGGCAGTGAAGCAAATTAGAGATTGATGCAAACATTGACCCTCCTTTTAAATCAGCCATGATCATATAAACTCAACAGTCACGGGCTGACGTCATCTCATACATTCATATAAGTCAGAGTATAAGTCATACGCCAGCAGGACGCTCACAGACATCTTTAATCTTTTCATTCTACACAACACCGTACTCAATACCTGGAAACAGGCGAAATATCTACCCATCTAAAAACGCAACAAAACCCCGCAGATCCAGACTCAAACAGATAATTTTTCTCCTCCCGAATCCCTCAACCATTTTGAATAGACTGTTTCTAAACAAAAGTAATGCCCGTATCCTACTTTCCTATACAAAAGACGGTTTCATGACCCAACACTCGGCCACCACCGCCTTCATCAACCTCACATAGAACGTCCACAATGACCTCAACGTAAAGAAGCAACTTCAACGCACCCTGGTATGCGCTATTGACATTGTAAGGCCTTCGACACTGTTTCAAGACAGGCCCTAATAGTCAAATCACGCGACACACGCATCCATCCAGACAACAAGCAGTGGCCTACTAATTACCTCTATGGCAGACAGCACGCACAGTCTACAGTAAGAAGTCATCTCTAACTATCCCCCTTACCCAATAGTATTCTCTAGGGCTCCGTTCTATCCCCTTCACTACTCTTCAACACCTTCATGAACGACCTGCCAATGCCACGCACCATTGCTACGACAGTAGTCACTGCCTCGCAAGAAGAATGTTTGAAAACGCAAAAAAAAGTCTGGCCGCGATACAGCGCCTCTAAATGATGCAATGCATGACAAGAAAGAATATTTAGGGAGACTGCCGGTACCCTCAATTGTTACTATGTAAACGATGAAAGTCTTCGGACAAAACAACAAATTGGTTATCCATTTATTGAACAAAAGATCGACCTAATCAATCACAGAATCATGAATGAAATGGAGCGCCAGAAATTATCTAAGCGAATTCACTCTCCCGGGCTTCTCACTCTATAGCAAAGATAGGCAAGGCCATGACGGAAAAGTGTATTTTTAATCGTAAAAAAACGGAAGAGACTCAAAAAAATGGAAGAGACTATTCCAAGTAGCAGACACGACTTAGAATCAATTCAAGTAGTCGATAAACATACAAGGCGTCAAATCACACTCGTCTCTCGTTCCCCAACACGCAATGTTGATAATGATATCGATCTTTATAATACTCTCGTCGATGTCATTACAATACAAACAGTATTGTGTTTTCTGAGACTTTACTGTTTCTGACCTTGATTGAGAAACAGACGAATCCACTGCCGCAGGCCAACGTCTAAGTGATTTTGCAGGGGCAGAAATTTACTTGGTCTTTCAATTCGTGCAAGCGACTCTTATGTCACTAACGTTGAAGTAGGCAAACCATTCGGAACTAGATACCATAACTTTACAGTTTTTTCGGTAGAGCTTAAGTTGAAAGCGTAAATAAAGGCGATAAAGTCTCTAACTCTAGAATAGCAAACAATGATAGGTTTAGAGAGTCAATGGCGTCTGCGAATGTATCACTCGGACGTGACGTCGATCAATCGAAAAGCAATTTTTTGACATAACATGTAAATATTGAACACAAGCATATCCCTCGAAAAAAACACACAATTAGCAGACAACCAGCCTAAGTACCGGAAAGGAGTGGAGCAGCATATTTTTTCTCAAAAAAAAACAAAGCACTCGTTGAAACAAAGACCCCACACGACGACAACGCAAAATACGAATTTATAATCAGCGGAAGTATTGTCAAGGAGATCCGGAAACGTCAACAGAAAGATTTCGAAACGAAATCTTTGGCAAACACCAGATCGCTTCCGAACCCATTTTTTATCTATATTTCGAGCAAAAAAATCAAGATCTGTAATAATCCTCCTCAGAACGATAATGGCTAACTAGAAACAGACGACCGGAACATTAGTTTCCTACTAATCCAATATATTTGTTCTGTTTTTAAGTTCAAGAATCCGGATATTCCTAATCCTAATGTCAGAGGAAGAGAAATTGAAGCCCTGGTAAATTGAAAGTCAGAAATCTACAGGTCCGAACGAAGTTCTTTCCAGAGTACCATAAGGGACCATGGACGAAATAGCCGAACACCTATCAAACATTTTCACTCAATTTCTCATAAATGGCCCTTGACCCTCTTGATGAAAAGAAGCCAACAATACTCCAAACGTAAAAATAGGACAATAAAGTGTCCCCAGCCTTCACCGACCTATTAGTTTCACCTCAGTCATTGGCAAATTGATGTACTGTTTGATTACGGAGAAAATGGCAGAATTCCTAGAGTCAAACAAATTGATAGGTTACTCACCGCATGGCTTCAGACACAATCGTTCCTGTATTACGAATCTGCTATTTATGTCAAGAATTTAATTAAAATTCCCTACTTTTAAAACTACCATCGATATCATTTACCCTGTCGTTCAAAAGGCCTTCGATAGTTCCCTCACAGACGCTTAGTTAGAATATTGCACAGCTTCGATATTCGAAGAGAGCTTATTAACTGGTTAAAATGACGGCAGCGAGCCGAACTTAACGGAGCCTCCTCTCCTTGGGGTAAGCACAAGCGGCGTGCTTCCAGGATCCGTGTTAGGTCCAGTCCTCTTCATATACGATATCAATAGAAACGCTCTTCGAGCATCAGCAAATTTGCAGACGATACTAACCTAGGAGAAAAAGTACAATTCGAATTTGGGTGTCAGCTGATCCAATTGGATCTAAAGAAAATCGTTGGTTGGTACGCAACGTGTCATATGAAATTCAGTATCGACAAATGTAAAGTTATACAAATAGGAAAGAAACTGATTCCTGTCACCGAATAGAGAGATCTAAGTGGCATCATTAGTAATAACTTAAAAAACAACAGGCAATGCAATGATGCTGAGTAGTGTAAAGAACTGCAAAAAGGGTAATCTAGAGTCAGCGGCGGAAGGCGTGGGCGCGGAAGGAAAGGAGGTAAATGACTCATTCAGACAGACGGTCAGCTTTCGGATAATTCGTTAGTTATTAGGTTATATATTTATACTCACACATAGACTACCTTTGGTATTTGCATTTCAGTGCTGGGCATACTGTATTGCAATCCCATTGCAGGTCATGTTGCAAATTTGCATTTCAATGCTAGTCCTCTGAATGTTTAGGGGTAATGACAACACACATTCATATGGTTCTTTTTCATTGATAATAAATCTAGCAGTTACATAATATTTTACATACAGTATTATAGATTAAAAATCCCACACTTTCCGGACACGTTCATGACCAGTTTTTTTCAATCTCGGTATCATTTCTACGTTGTTCGCTGTGATCAGCTTACACGTGGCATAGATTCAATTAGTTTATTGTTGTTTTCTGTGATTTTCTTATTGATATCAACATCATTCGCCATGGTTTCCTTTTCGTTTGATATATATGCAGTCATATTATGACCGAATGTCACATCACACGTGATTTGTTTATATATGTACGAGCTTATTTATAGATCGATTGAATAGAATATAACAGCAATGATACAATTACAGTTATGGTATATATCCTTAGACGATGTTCTGAAAAACGTGACATCTCAATGCCTACAAATGTTCCAATGATTTATTTAGAGCCCAGTTATATATGTATATATATATATACTCATATGTTATGTATACATCCATACATCATCATAAGCATGATGTCACCAAGACCCTGTCACCAAATATGCCCCGGGAATCCTATAACCGAATATGCACTTGGCACCCTCTCACCAATTCAGCCCTGGAGATTGGGGCATGCTAAGCGCTCGGCGTTACCTGTTTTAGACGAGGCTGGCCCCCATGTTTTAGACGAGGCTGATACCTGTTTTAACCTTGTTGCATTACAGGCCCGATCACGTTCACTACATTGGCACCCTTGCGCCCCGTTCGCGCTCCCGCCTCAGTCTATTCTCTCCCTTGGTCACGAAAGTTGCGATATTTAATGTGATTTTGTTGTTTTTAATGTGATTTTTTTTTTGTATCAGTGTTATGATACGTGGTATTGTAGTTGATTATCGGTGGAATAAGGATTATTTAGAGTGTTTCTACGCCAGTAGGGTCTTATTTATTTCCTATATTCATATGTTATTTGCTGGTCATGGTGCCTGTCATTGTTGCGCTGTGCTCACATGGCCTTATCTCTTGGTCGGTAAGAGCCACTACCTACCCCAATTGGTCCGAGTTGCTTACATGTTACACCTGGCTGTTGCGTGTCAGGTTATGTTATTCTGTGATTTATAAGGTGATCGTGTACCAGTGTTGCTTTGTAGATGTTATGTCGGTGTTACGAAGCCGTGTTTTTTTCATAAACTGTCCCAGAATCTATTTATCTCGTACTCCTTCTCTCCAATTTGCAATAGTTTATTTGTATGAAATGCCTTAGGCATTTTATCCAGGAGCATTTGACTTTTAGCATTGACATCTTTGCTTATCGATGTCTTATTTTCCAATAAACTTTTCATGAGATCAAGTACGTGAATATGGGTTTGGACATCGGAATGACTAACAAACCCGTTCGATTCAAATTTTTATGGGGTGTTGGCTCGTAGGTAATGAAGCGAACCGCTGAAGAGTGTCTTAGCAACGGGAGGCAACGAAGCCGTATATAGTGCTACAACATCGTCATTATTTGACTCCTTTTGTTTGATGCTCGAACGGTATAGTGAATAGATAAAATTAAATAATTTTAGTACTATTTCAGGCAAAACGTTCAAATCTAGCACATTGTCCCCACGTTCGTTCAACCTTTGACTGTGATGCGTACTGCTATGTTCTGCTATTTCTGGCCCTGTTGTGACAGATATGGGTGTAGCGCTACCACCAATATGTTTTGTTGTAAACTCATCCATCTTGGATTTTGGAACTAGGTAGTAAACCGACTCATCCATGGGTTATTTTTGTCAAAAAACTCACTGCAGTGGGTAAAAGTAAATTTAATAGAAACTCTCCACGCACGGTTGATAATGTTTTCCTTTTGGTCCCGAAGGATTTACGCCCGGATGATTTACTGCCTAATTGTTTCATTATAGAGTTGAATTTATTAACCTGTGACTTGGTTAGCTTGTCACAGACCAACTTTCCGCTCTGTATATCTGTAAATATTTTGCAGATGATTTTACCTTCTTTATCACTTGATAGTTTGATGAGTTATCGACGTTCGGATGATTTTAGCTGATTTAATTTATAATAAAAATTCAATTTACGTTTCGAAGTACGTTTATCACACATCACGACACAACGTTTCCTTTATTAATCCAGGTAGGTTTGCTGTCTGGATAATCCCTGTATATCACGTAGATTTGCTTTCCTCCACGTCTAATTCGGGTCTTCAAGACCTTGATGGCATAAACATCTGGTCTGCAACACTGAACTAGTTCCTGCCTGTAGGCAAAACCTTCGATGGGTTCATCAGTATCGAGCGGTGTTATTTCATTGGTCGGAGGGTAATGTTTTTGATTAACACGTGAAGTATGAAACACTTCCTTCGTGAAATACGAAACACTTCCTTCGGGACATGAACTTCGGTTTGTGTCCTCGCCTGAAAGTCTTGGGACTGGGATCACTGCACAGTTAGCGTACCTACGCTCCCACTTTAGTTGTGTACTGGGCACTTTAATTCTTTTACGTCGTATTTTATACATTTCAAACAACCTTGCCTGAATTTGTTTTGGATAGTTCAACAAATAAACGTCAAAGGGGACCCGCTTCATTAATGACGAATATGATGTCATATTGTATGTGTTCACGACCGTTTGTATATTGTTTGACTGAACGCATATATAGCGTTCAGTCTTTTTAACGTGCGAATGTTACCCCACTCAAGTTTTATAGTCTGTATGACACGCTCTGCTGGGAATGCTTTGATGGCCTTGTTGTATGTGTTATAAATGGATACATTGTTGCTGGCCCAATAAGCTTTGAAGTTTCGATTTGTAAATTCACTGCCTTGATCTGAACAGATCTTAGTTGTTGGCCATACTAGTTCGTTGAATATATTATCAAATGCTACAATCATATTTTTTTAAATGTAATAGCTTTCAAGGGTTGTACTCACAGATTTTTGCTGTATATATCAAAGACGATCAATAAATATATAATTCCGTCATTTTTATCTGCATGCGCGATATCAATCTGCTCATGTCAGATATAAAAAATTACAGCGTAATCATATTGATTCCATTTCCATCGATCTACGAGATGGTGTTGACGGTATCATCCCGTTCAAGGATGGTGGATCGAGCTTATGCGTGTTGCATATTGAAAGAAGCTAGAGCCATATAAATCTAACGCTGAATATATATAAGGTCATTTGGTAACTAGCAATCACGAGGGTGATATATGCATATCCGTCGTACAAACAATACGAAGTTTTATTCGCGAAACGTGACATAATACCTAGTGGAAGTTTACCTGATAATGACAGATTCACAAGTCCGATTTCATACAAGAGGGGTAGCGGATTCTTCTCAACCATAGCCAGTCATGTAAGACGTACATTGCCTCTCTACGAAAAACTGTACTGCCTGCAGCTGCCGATATCGCTCCTAACATGGCACATGATTACTCGGAGCAGAAAGATATGCGAAAACCAACCAATGAACATGGGATTGCTACACTCAAGAATGTTGTAAAAAAAGCCTTAGTTGGAGGTAACGAAAAATCGTAAATCAAGGAGAACCGTGGAAGAAAGATTGAGTCGTGTCGTCCGTTATTTAATTACTAATAAATACCACTGTTCAGGCAGCATTAACATTAGTTTCGGGTGAGGTTCTACACTGACAGCATGCTTGGTGGATCATCTCTCAACATGACAGAACTATGAAATGGGAGTGATTGATATATCTCCCTCCGACAACAAGGAATATTTAATTGAATCAAGTATCGAGTCGAAATTTGAAAGAAATTATCTAAGTACCAACAGCAGCCTGTATGATGGTAAAATTGCCAATTCCTTTATCGAATTTCATATTCCCGGGTCCGATAATGAAATGGCCTACTTAAGCTCGTTAACTGCAGGAATAAAAATCCGTGTTAGAAATGCAGATGGAAGCGCGTTGGCCGCCGCTTCAAATGTTACACTCGCTGACGGATTTTGTCATCGTATGTTACAAAGTCACTCTCTATTCCTAAATGGTGTTCAGTCTGAAGGAAACAGTTATACAGGACTACTAAATAGCCTCAACGCCTATACATCCATGAAAAGCTCCGATATAAATAATAAAGAGTTGAATATGATGTATAAATCACTGCAAACACCCTTTCCAGATACCATCCAGATACCATCCAGATACCACCAGGATTGGATTCAAGAAAGTGAACGTCATGGCATAGATATAATATGACAACTAAACTTTGATGTAGCCGGTAGCAATAGTTATCTATGGGATAATGTCAGCGTAAGTATACGTTTGGAGCCGGCAAAACCTAGTAGCGTTCTCCTAACATTTGACAATGAACAATACGTCTATGTAGCTGATTCATGGAAAATATGGTGCAAAAAAGTTATACCATACCCTACAACTTTGCTTGCTCTAAATAAAGCGCTCACAAAAAACAATGACATGATTGAATACATGTTCGATCGACCTATTGTCAAAATAGTCATGTTTCCTAACGGTCAAAACTCCATCTCCATTGATTCCACTTCAACTGGGTTGTTCCACAAAAATTAGCCCTGTTCCTCATTAATTAAGTGGCACATAACGGAGCATGTGATCGCAATCCAAATTACTTCCAGCATAATGACATTACAAACGTTATCGTCGATGTAAACGGAAACTGAGTTACCAACATTAGATCATCATTTCCCAGAGAGTGGGCCCAAGCATACCATCAAACTCTTTCGGCTCAAAGGATGCGTAACAGCTCTCATCTCATCACAGGACAAAAATTCCTTGTAGGAAGAACAATATTTGCTATAGATACTAGGCCAACCGACTCTGACACAATACAATACACTGTTATACGTATGTTTGCTCTCTGACTCTGGCCTAGAAAAAATAGCAAACATACGTAAAACAGTGTATTGTGCAAATCCACCCACTACGAAAAAAGATCTTGTTCCTGGTAGTTTATACACTCGGTGTCATTCAAATAAATTCGGCAAGGAGGGTATTCCCCTACTAGCTACAGTAAACATGGATAATAATGAAATTGAAAATATATTCATGAGCGATCAAATTAAGAAACGTGCCTATGTAGGGTGTTTTGCTGAAAACTGAATGCCCATGCATCCAATGTGGGTACATGATTGTTAACAGCGGAAGCAATCCTAATAAAATAGGTCATTGGATCCTTTGGATCCACTACTCTTTTGATTCGTTTGGGTGTAATCCAAAAATATATGGAGGAAATATAGCATCGTCTCATAATACTCATGCAAAAATACAACTTGTACTACAGAAACCGATCCAAAGTGATCAATCATCGGTTTGTGGAGCTTATTGTCTCTACTTTGCGAATTATCTATGTCAAAATATACCCGTCAAGAAAACAATCGAACGGTTCTCCCACAGCGAACTACGTATATATGATACCAAGATTGAAAAATTCATCATGAACGTGTCCGGACATCAACATTCGTGCAAGCTGGAACTGTGTGGGATTTTAACCTATAATACTGCGTGTAAATTATTATGTAACTGTTAGATTTATTATCAATAAAAATTATCTTATAAATGTATGTATGTCATTTTCCTCTAAGCATTCAGAGGAATAGCATTGAAAATGCGTATATGCAACATGGCATGCAATGGAATTGCAATACATTATGTCCAGCATTGAAACGCAAATACCAAAGGTAGTCTATGTGTAAATATGAATATATAACCTAATAACTAACGAGTTATCCGAAAGGTGACCGTCTGTCTGAATGGGTCATTCACCTCCGTTCCCAACGCGCCGCCCGCCTTCCGCCGCTGATTCAAGATTGCCCTTTTTGCAGTCCTTTACACTACTTGCTGCCAAAAGAGGCAATGAAATCCTATGCATGTTATCCTGCACCATATCGTACGAGAGCAGACAAAGTATTCTTAAGATATGCAATGCCTTTGTTAGACCGCATCGCAAGTATTCCGTCCAATTCTGTTCTCCATATCTTAGAAAAGACGTTAATAAATTAGAGAAGGTTCAACGTAGAACTACATAACTTATCTCGTCACTGCGCGATGGACCGTACGAAAACAGATTACGCGAACTCAACATTCATCTTCTTTAGACGCGTCGAGTCAGAGGTGACATAATCGAAGTGTGGAGGGAGAGGAAAACGGAGACCAAGCGAGCCTTTTAACTGCGGATGCGAACGGAGTGAACATCAATATTGAATACGAAATCGTTGGTAAGTGTTTTTCACTCGTCATCTAACGCAATACTACCGCCACTAATCAGATTCCTCTTCAGAAACCGCCTCAGGCCTTTGTACCTGCATATTCGTTACAACAAATGTTGTCCGGTATTGACATCCGTGCGGGAAAGAAGGTGCGCAGCATTTGTACCAACTCGTTGCAAAGTGACCTTACAATGATACAGGTCAGCAGCATCGGGAGTCGGTGTCTTTTCAGTCCGGTTTTGTTTCAAGTTGTTTCGCGTATCATTGTTAAATGTCATGCCCTAATACAACCATTCTCTTTCTTTATTTTTCTTTACAGAAATAACACAAACACACGATGCTCTTCTGTCGTTCTACTCTAGAACTAATCTCCTTACTATCATAAATCAACTCTATTTGGGTTATAAAGCCTATTGTTGTCTTTTTCCACTTGTAAACACTTACAACCCCGAACTCTGTTAAAGACTGGCTGCAGGACAACAAAATGAATTTGTCTGCTAGCAAGGTACTTCTCCCATTATTATCACCAGATAATAGTTAGCACCAAATCTTCCTCATGCCACACCGCACTCAACAACAATTCCATATCCCACATTCCCAGTCCCACGATCTTAGAAGTAACTTTTGATAAGGGAATGACGTTCGAACCTAAAACAAATAACAACAGCACCATTGCGAAACCTAGACTGAAGGTGATCCCAGCACTTACCACAACTACCAGCGTACACTGCAAGAAATCAGTTAAAACACCATGAAAACAATTCTTTATACACATAATTTCCTGCGCAAACGCTGCCTTGTCCTCTGACCTTACTCGAACACATATTAAATGCCAAAAAAATACAGAACACAGCAACGGGCTGTACACAGACAGTAACTACTCTCCATTTGCTTGGGGATGCCAAGGTCCTAGCTCTTAACCATCATATTGATATGGGGTATACCAGACCATTACCAGACCATTCATACTAGACCATTCAATTAGGTTGTGGACTTGTCCCACCACTACCACCTCATATTGATCCCATGTCGGACCCACCAAAAAATACATGACACACCGACAGCATATTTCGGCTACCTCTACACCCCCATTCCCCATCCTACAGACAATATGTATAAGCACAAACAGATACACACACATTATACCGCACTTGTACTGGATGAGCATAGTGCCAACACGAACCCACAGAGTCCTCCACCGGTGGTGGACGTAGAGTAGTTGGGATTAAGCCAGGGGTGACATGGTTCAACTGTCGAGCTTAAGATGCGGTCACACACGGCCCTCCAGGCATACGTACCAGTAATGACTAGGGAACGCCCCTTCAGATATGAGCCAGCGGTGCCGAGGAGCTTCCGATACATTAGAGCACGTCAGTACGTCTGGCCCAGTCATTGTTCTTAGCAGGATCAATCGTAATATCCCGTCGGTGCGTGATCTCTAGAGACTTCAGTTAGACAGCATCAATTTTTTCAGGGGTGTTCGACTACCGGGCTTTCGGGCTGTACGTCGGCAGTGGCTCCTTCACATTAGGAGGATGTGAAAAACGGGCATCTGTGGGGCATTCATTCGAAAGCATTTGCTAATGGAATTTGGGACAATATCATACTATGGTACATTTGAGCAGGGAAGAAGATTGGAAATTGCGACGATGTACATTCATGGTTTATCACATCATGATGCGGGTGAACAGAAAACTCCATAAAAAAATAGCTACTGGCATAACGAATTGAATCTGATTGCTGAACGTTCACAGGCGATACCTGTTAAACTTTCCTCTAATGAACAGTGTGAAGCACGGCTGTGATTCGCCACGCTGGTGTGTAAAGCGTAGTTTATTTTGACTCTAAGTACACATGCATGTTGTTTTTAACTCTGTAGGAGGCCACTGGTTGAGTTAAAAGTGTCACGATACTTAAAAGTTCATTGGACCGCATATTGCGTTAAGTGAAGCCGGAAATACGCTGGGCATGAATTCTACAAACATGTGTAGCGTGTTCGTGCAATCATTCTAAAAAATTTATGTAAAACTATAGACTCCTCCAACACAAATAAAGGGGTAAAGAAAATACTCTTCTCATTCGAGAGTAAAGACGCCCGTATATTTTTTACAAAAGCACACACTATTTATTGGAGGCAAGTGTACTATTCTACATGAGAAGTAGCAGCGATTAAAATACAAAACTGTAATCTTTTTTGTGATAACGTTTTAAATCTTCATTTTTTGAGTGATTATGTCCAGCGCTCAATCACTGTTTTAATGAATCCAACATAGTTGATGGCAGAGGCGACGAAATTTCAAAACTACTCCTCGATCTCACTAATTCTCAATTGGGATCACCGGGCGAGTGGTGGCCATTGTAAATGGTCACTTGATCTCTCATGTTCATCGAATCAACACTGAACTACATTAGCACAATTATTCGTCCAGAAATATGGCTTGAAGTACATTGATTGGTTCACGTGGTCAGCAAAACAACGGAAGTCATCTTTTCACGGCTTAACGTTGCAGAACAAAGACCTGATCACGCATAACACGCCCGGATTATCACACTGGCATCAATTCTGCATAAAGGACCCATAGCCTAATGCGATTCTCTTCTCCCTCTTGACTTATCTGACCATGTCACACTTTCCAATGTTTATATAATGTTCAAAAGATAAATGTTTGAGCTGATTTTCAGGAACGCACTTTTTCAAATGCATATGTTCATTTCAATACACGCGGTACGCGAGGAACTTGCTTTAGCACCTCAACAAAACGTGCATGCATCTTAGGAACAGAGATCTGCCTGTTACGCATCACAAAACTCTTTATAGATCCTTCGTGTCGGTCATTCAATAGTTCACTCCTATACAGAAGTGATGACGTTTCTGCCTAGTCATTCGGCTTTGCCGACTAAGTCAATTCTCACTACCATTATAGTTCACAAACAATATCATACTCGAGAACTGATTTAAATAGTTTCATCACATGTCAACTGATGCATCGGTTCCGTAGCAACTGTAGTGTTGGTCCTCGCTCCCTGTCCCATTCCTGCGTACCAGCAAGCCACCTACCATCGGTACCATCTGCCTCATTCTTGTTTCCAAGTAGACCAACTGCCTTCTGAACCATCTGCACCATTCCTGCCCCCCACAGGCCAATTCTGTTTCCCTTAATTATTCCCGATTGCCACTGATTAGATGGCGTCCGCATGTCAAGCGCTATTTATCTTTTTCATCGCTTGAGGCTCCAGAAACTCTTTCCTTGATTGCGAACTTTGTGTCCTCTTGGGATACCAGGAAATGATGGGACAAGCATAATAGCTATTCTATACTCCAGTACGCTTTGTGGAATAGAAAATTTAGATAAAAATATTGTAACCTACGGACAAATAAATTGAAT
>SDVV010016087.1:0-14345 GCA_016164225.1 Gammarus roeselii
TATATTTCAAGATTCGATTCTATGATTTAATTTGAAGATAGTAGGAACACAAACTAGTCTCACGTATCGCTCAAATGCACCCAAACAAACGTAGTCACACAGCCAAACGCAGTCACACAGTCAAACGATGTTATCAAAGTAAAAATTTTGACTTAGGTAATCAATATTCTGTATCAACTTATAATGCATCTCATTCACCTTTTGGATCCTATCTCCATGTATAAATCTACATTACCCAATATCAGAAACCAATGTATTGTCTGTTAAGTACAACTAGTATTAGGTATAAATCATAATCCTACCGCTCTCTGAAGCGTGGCTTGAAGCACACATTATCAAGTGTCATACAGTGGCAATGGAGCTTGTCTGGCCGCACACGTCATATAATTGTATCGTTCAGCGTCCCTATGCAATGCGTCTCACAACCCGCATCATCGAAGAATGTCGCACGCATCAGCTAAGCGTGCCACACGCATCATCAAAGCGTATCGCAAATATCATCGAAGCCTTGAAGGGTCGCATGCATCATCTAAACGGGTCACGCATTATCTCAGCCAGCGTGTTGCGTCCCTTTGAAACGTGTCTAGCTACACGCATCACATCTAAGCGTATCGTGCAGCTTCCCTCCCATCGACATACTTTCACTGTCGTCTACGCTGGACAGCCATTGTTGAGTCGTTGTAACTGCTGTTATTCTTGATGTTGCCGTGGCGCCTGCCACAACGTACGCTAGCTGCTACTCCCCCATCCTCCCATTCCTTTGCATCTCATACCCTCTGAAATCTTTCGTCGTCTTAAGTCTATTTCTGGGGGTGGCATACTACCTTTGCTGCCGCCGCGCTCTGTTGTTGTTGCTGCTGCTGTTTTTCTAATGTCTGTTGCTCTGCAACTGTCAGTTTCCGGCAAGATTTTTATTTAAATTTGAATTTATTCTTCCTCTGTAATAATAACAGTGTGCCTCCTCCTTTTATATCACGAACAGTTACAGACCTATCTTTGAAAACAGCAAATGATGTATTTTCACTGTTCAAAGTTCGTTCGAAAATGTTCTTCAAGAAGTGCAATAAAGAACATTCAATGTAACGGTTTCTAAACCTATTACGTATTTTACAACCTTCATTTTGCATGAATTCAATGAAGATAGTACAGCAATGTGAAGCAATTTTTCATGCGCGAAAATAGTTACATTCCTCTGTTGATCGTATCTTTGAGGAACCTCTTAAAATAGAAGCATACTATTCAGTGGCTTTTCTGCTAGACAAATACCACTGCGAGACTTCGACTAAACCTCATCTGAATATCTTCACGACGGTAGCAGCAGCAGGCAGACAGGAGCAGTGCTACACGTTTGGCGCTGCAGTGCACCTTTGCCGCCAAAGCAGTTGTCATACGGCGCCAGCATGTCGGTGTGTGTGGGGGGTTGGCGAGATAAGTCGCGGTAGCGGCGCTGCAGCGTATGGTGGTCCTGCTATCGCTGCTGCTGTTGGCGACGACGGCAGCAGAAAGTACTGGCCAAGGCAACATTCTTCAGGACCACTTTATTGTCAACTCAAACTCAATGACACACATAGTCGGCTTCTGCATGAACAGCTATCGGTTGGATGACCGCTGAGTATCTTATCAATCAACCTACTGCGTACTTAACTGATTCATGTTACTATGGGTTTATTATGATGGATTACTTCTTGTTTCATAACTAGCGTATATTTAAAGTTGTTCTTTTTCGTCACGATTTTCTTATTTCATCGTTCCTTTGAGCGTAATTTTCTCTTATATTCATTACCCACTTCTTCTTAATTTACTCACGGTAGAATATTCTCTACATCCCATTTTAAACTTTAACTATACACTGCTTACGCATTCCCAGCACACACCTCACCTGACTGCCTATCTCACTAACTGTTATTATTTAACCCTCTTCACTCAAAGTGTTTAACCCTTTCTCTCTGATAGTGTCTAATAACCCTCAGTCACTGCTACCATCCAGCCTTCACCCACTACTAGTGTTTAACCTTTAATCACAACTGATACTAAATCCTCGTTCTCAATTAGTGTTTAACCTTGACTCACTGTTAGTGTTCAACCCTCACTCATTACTAGTATTTAACCCTCATTTACGACCAGTGTTAAACCCTCACCTTTAACCAGTGTTGAACCTCATTTCACTGGTAGTGTTTAACCCTCACCCACGGTCAGTACATTAACCATTACCACTCGCCGCTAATGTATAACCCTCACTCACTGGCCTTCAGTGCTTCACCCCCTCTCACTGCGAACCCTGTCCCCTCCCCTTTTCTCATTATCACTCCCTAACACATGCAGGCCCTAACCATCCCTCTTGATCCTAACCCACCTTCTTGAATGCCTTACAAGCACAAGCAAAGTGAAGGGGTGGGGGTATCAGAACCAAAATACCCCAGTCACTGTTTATATTTAGGATGTGCTGATCAAGATTTATAGACTTCTTGGGGCTGATGTCCATTTGCCGGTCCAAAAAGGTCGCAGGATGTAGACACGTGAATAACATAGTGCGCAGTGTCCGTCCTCGGGCACCTCCATGGGACCTTACACCTTCTCAAGGGCCAGCAGGACCCCCATCTCGACAGTATACAGTGCCATCCAATGGCACTCACAGCAGGTGATCGATAGGGCGCTCTGGTGGAGTGGCCAATGTCGTGCTTTTGGAGGTCTTGGTTAGGACATCCTCAGCTGATAAGTAGGGGGTCATTGTAGGAATGTCTTTTCGAGGTTAGGTTTCAATGTCGTTTGGATCTTTGTGTTTCAATGTCGTTTGGAGGTTAAGTTTCAAGGTCCTTTGGAGGTTATCTTTCAATGTCGTAGGCAGGTTATGTTTCAATGTCGTTTGGATGTTTGTGTTTAAATGCCATTTGGTAGTTAATGTTGGGATGTATCATGGAGGCTTTTAGTGTTTAATGATTTGGAGGTCAGGGTTCACATATCGTTGTCTTTATTTAGATGTCCCATGGACTGACGTGTTTGACTATCTATTGGTGGGTTATGTTCGGATTTACATATTTTGGCGACTTTTAATTAGATTTCCTTGTACGTTCGTTTTTGGTTTCATGTGTCAAACATATATCATGAAGGTTTTTATTTCATTAGGTACTTTTTGGATGTATAAGTGTTTCGGCCTCAGCGGTACTTGAGGCCGCTGTGGCCGAGTGGTTAGCGTGACCGACTGCAGTGTCAGCCTCTGGTGCTGCATGTCGCAAGATCGAGCCTCGGCATGGACACGGCGGTCTTGTGGCGGGGAGATTGGGTGCCTCCCCACTCTGCGTCAGCCTAACTTGGCCACCCCACAAATAGGGGGAAACGGCTGTATGTCTATACATACATACATAAGTGTTTCGACATATTTCCATGACCAGCATTGGACTATCGTACGATCTCCTTTTAGTTCGACGCATTAGGGAGGATATTATTCTAGAGTATTTATAGACGACACGATACTACAGGGTTATAGAGAACATAATACTACAGTACTATAGAGGACCTAATAATATAATATTATAGAGGACATGACACTACAATGTTATTGACGTAGACGTAGTACTACAGTATTATAGATAACATAATCCTATGGTAGTATAGAGGACATGATACTAGTGTTATTGAGAACATAATTCTGCAGTAGTATGGAGGACATGATACTACAGTGTTATAGAGAACATAATAGTACAGTAGTATAGAGGACATGATACAACAGTGTTGTAGAAAACATAATACTACAGTAGTATAGAGGACATGATACTACAGTGTTATAGAGAACATAATATTAGAGTAGTATAGAGGACATGGTACTACAGTGTTGTAGAGAACATAATACTACAGTAGTATAGAGGACATGGTACTACAGTGTTGTAGAGAACCTAATACTACAGCAGTGTAGAGGACATGACACTACAGTGTTGTAGAGATCATGATACTACAGTAGTATAGAGGACATGGTACTACAGTGTTATAGAGAACATAATACTACAGTAGTATAGAGGACATGATACTACAGTGTTATAGAGAACATAATACTACAGTAGTATAGAGGACATGGTACTACAGCGTTGTAGAGAATATAATACTACAGCAGTGTAGAGGACATGACACTACAGTGTTATAGAGAACATAATATTATAGTAGTATAGAGGACATGATATCACAGTGTTATTGAGAACATAATACTACAGTAGTATAGAAGACATGATACTACAGTATTATAGAGAACATAATACTACAGTAGTATGGAGAACATAATAGTACAGTATTATTGATGACAATACTACAGTATTATAGAGGGCTTAATACTACAGTATTATTGTTGACAATACTACAGTATTATAGAGGGCTTAATACTACAGTATTATTGATGACAATACTACAGTATTATAGAGGACTTAATACTACAGTATCATTGATGACAATACAACAGTATTATAAAGGGCTTAATACCACAGTATCATTGATGACAATGCAACGGTATTATAGAGGGCTTAATACTACAGTATTATAGAGGGCTTAATACCACAGTATCATTGATGACAATACAACAGTATTATAGAGGGCTTAATACCACAGTATCATTGATGACAATACAACAGTATTATAGAGGGCTTAATATTACAGTGACCGCAGACATAACAGGACCGGAATATTTCGTCTTATTTGTAAAGCTTGTTAATGTTTTGCAATCAGCACCTGCATAAATGTTACTTGTACGATTTTTATCTATGATTTACCACACTGTTGGAAAAGAGTATTGAGTCCCATGCTTTAGCGCCACAAATTTCTTCAATGAAGTTGCGCCCCACAAATACAGCGGTTGAATGCAACCTTCATAAGTCCTTCGAGATTGAATAAATGTAGGCCCTGTTTCTTTAAGACAGTTTCCAAAATGCTCACTAATTACGAATAGTGTTGCAGCTGTAGTAGAAGTAGTGTTCGAGATTTGACGTAATCATTTGTGTGTTATTTCCTTGAAACAACTGCTAAAAAGTGTACTCCAAAAACGCAGTGAAACTATTCTTTCCACATCGCCCCTCCTCCCATATCCTTTGTTTCGTACCATTATCCAGGCTTGCTTCAGTCGCTTGTTTAGGTAATGTATTCCTGCTCGCGTCGTTCATCTTGAGATGAAATACTCGTTCATCATAAGATGAAACAAACCGCCCCTCTGTTGCTGGCAATCTTCGGGGTAGCCTCAACTTACGGCGGAGCGGCTTTGACCATGCAAATTTATGGACACTTCCCTCCTGAGCGAGGCTGCGCTGAAGATGAATGGTGCGATGATACCATCGTGGCCCTCTGCCGGACACGGTTAACGTAAACTGAACTGTTTGCGCCGCAATGGAAAAAGGGTACAGTTTCCTGTGTTTCCGTCCAGGGGTGTAACTACACTCTGGATACAAGCAAGGCACGAACCGGGATCTTGCTCCGCAGTGATAAAAAAAAGGCACCATGTCAGTGCATTATTCATGTCCAGGAGTGTATACACTCAGGCATATGGAACGGAGGTTTGCTGTGGGGAACAGTTCCCGGGATCTTAGTGCATTGACTCTAATCTGACCACCACGTCATGACAATGTCTCTGCTGGCGCTGTCTCAGATTCATTCAGAAACAACCCTCTTTCAACACGCAAAAATATGTTTCCAATAATTGTCCAGAGGCGCCTTTCTTAAATTCCTGTTAGGACCTCCTGAAAGACTTGATTCTATGAGCACGAGACCAAGAAAGCATTTGTCAGAGGACCTATCCTCTAACCAGCATCTTCTTGTCCCCAGATTGCTTGTGCAGCATCTCTCCAGTCTCTTCTGGCTAGCTTCCCATCTACCCCTCTTCTAACCCGCTTCTCATTGTCACTAGATCGCTGGTGCAGCATCCCTTCTAGCCCTCGTCTAACCAGTTCTTCTTTGTCCCCAGATTGCTTGTGCAGCCTCTCTCTCTAGTCTCTTCTAGCCAGCTTCCCATCTAACCCGCTTCTCATTGTCACCAGATCGCTGGTGCAGCATCTCTTCTAGCCCTCGTCTAACCAGCTTTTCTTTGTCCCCAGATGGCTGGTGCAGCATTTGTTACTGGGAGAAGAACCGGCGCGTGGGCCAGAAGTTGGAGGTGATGAATGACAGCGTGAGCGTCCTCGGCAGCGACAAGCCCCTAGTGGCCAACAGCGCCTTCTGCCTGAACCTGCTTTCCCGCCAGTGCAAGAATCCGGAGGAAAACAAAAAAATTAGAGATAAAGTAGGCCTAGGTAAGTAACGGTCTCATCAAGAGGCGTGGAATATGCATTAAATGTTTAGGTGGTGAGTATTGTCAGATCGAGATGAGTCCAAGACGAAGGAGAAGAGCAATAGACATGGAAGTCACTTGGGATAAATGTTTAATCAATTACCGTTGGAAACACCGTGCCCCAGCTGAAATGATAGTACGTCTTGAACGCACCCATAGAATTTGCTTTGGTGACTAACAGTTTGATCAAAAAGTTCTAGTTAGCCGCAAAATACAAGAAAATGTCGAAAATATAAGCATATTTACAATGCAATGGTCCCTTGATGATAATCATTTTAACTAGTCCGTTCGCTCAGTCATTTGTGCTCCGTACTTACTAGTGCTTAATGTGCACTGATTTATCCCCCTCAAATAGTCCCTAATCCACTAGTATGAAACCAATAATCTGCCTCGAGTAGTCTTCTCCTACAGTCAACAATGTGTGCCAACTAGTCTTCTCCTATAGCCACTAATCTTCACTAGCTATACTCCTCCTATAGTCACTAATGTGTACTTACTAGTCTCTCCTATAGTCATCCATCTCTACTAGCTAGTCATCTCCTCTAGTCACCAATGTGTACTAACTAGTTGCCTCAATCAGAGTCATCCCATGTACCATCTTATCCTTTTGCTCACAATCATGTGCCGCGAAAGTCAATCTGTGGTATTGAATACACAGGCGAGTAATAACTCGTTATGAGGCACTCATTTTATTCGTATTGGGAAGGTCGAGGATGTCAACGTTTGATTCAAGACCTTGCCCTTAGATGTTTTAGCCCCTCTAACGTCCGTGGTAATCAACGTTTGATTCACGGCTGGTGCTCTTAGACGTTTTAGCCCCTGAAATGTTCAATCTATTCAAAGTTTGATTCATGGCTGGTGCTCTTAGACGTTTTAGCCCCTCTAATGTCCATGTTAATCAACGTTTGATTCATGGCTGGTGCTCTTAGACGTTTTAGCCCCTCTAATGTCCATGTTAGTCCACGTTTAATTCAAGGCTGGTGCTCTTAGACATTTTAGTCCCTCTAATGTCCATGTTAATCTATCTGCTTTGAACCCAACAAATCTTTCCTCACAACAAGTTGCGTGGCGCCTCTTGCAAGAAATAATTTCCATGCAATTCAATATTTTTCATCTATTTCTTTCCTGTCTCCTTTATTTGTCTTAAATTCTCCTTCCTTCTCTATCACTATCCCTTCATTCTACTAATTTGCACCTGTTTTATTGCACATTTATAGTTGTATCCCATTTCGCCCTCTGTTTCTCTCAGTTATCTATCAATGTGTACTTGCCACCAACTAGTTTTTTTACGCTTTTCGTAATAATTTCGTAAATGCCGGTATACCTCTTGTACAGTTCTCTTAGCTTGACTCTCTTGCGGTCATCCGAACATGTCTTTGATCAAACGGGAATAGGTGTGTGCCCCGAGGCAGGCGAAAAAAATGATTATCTCTGTTCGAAGTCTCAACAGTGTATATCTTGTACTCAAGCTCACAGTTTTCAATGTTTACTAACTAGTGTTCATGTTCCAAGTCTTTCCTGTGTACTACATCGCCTTTTTCTTATAATGTGTAATAACATTTTTTTTGTTTGCAGGCATTTTAATCTGTCGAGAGGAGTCTGAGGTGTGGTTGTACAATCAATCCAACATCGACATCTTCGTCTCCTCGGCCACTCTTCCATCCCCCGTCAACCATCTCCCTAGGATAGATCAAACAATTGTTCACAAAATCCACCCCGGCCACACCCAGGAAATCTTTAATTTTAACCTCGCCCAGCATTTATTACGAAGCAATAGTGCCAAGAGAACGAGACGGGAAGGTCCCGTTGATGTTTTCTGCGTGAATGTTTCGTTTTGTAAGGGATGGGGACCTAATTATAAACGCCAGGAGATCACCGAGTGTCCCTGCTGGCTTCAATTACATTTAGTACCTCCGAGATGAGCAATTTTTGGTTGATTCTGAGAAAAGCTCTTCCCACCTCTCTTCTCCTCATCTACGGCTCTTAAGGAAGAGCGTTGTTGTATGAGAGATGGTTTCATATAATTATTATTACTATTATTACATGTCATTCTGTGTAGCTACCAATGTGTCAATTTCTTGTTATAGCGTCTGCAGAAAGGAAACAAAAAGTGCCACGGATCTTCGGATCGAAGACACTTTTCCCATACGTTGAGGGAAGTAAACATGAACGCCAGATGCTAAGATTACTATCGCTTCGTTTCTCGTAGAGAGAAACGAATTAAAGTGCCTCACGTGTCGTATAGAAGGTATTTTATTAATACCCATCCATGTATGTTCTGAATGCCAAATCGCACAAAGAGAAACAATGCACTTGTAGCTGGAAAGAGTTGTAACCGTGCGGTGGTTGTCACGGTTTACACTGGAACACGGTCACGGTGGACGTTGAATCCGTGCGGTGATGCGGTCACGGTTGACGTTGGATCCGTGCGGTGACGCGATCACGGTTGACGTTTGGAACCGTGCGGTGACGCGATCACGGTTGACGTTTGGAACCGTGCGGTGATGCGGACACTGTGGATGTTGGAACCGTGCGGTGATGCGGTCACTGTGGATGTTGGAACCGTTCGATGACACAGCCACAATTAGCTTTTTTTCTTACGCTCCGGCCGGTAGGAGGCTCTGAAACTAATTCCCTATACGCGTAGACAAGCTGAGTGAGAGGAGGTTCTTTGTCTCTGCCTCATCCGCTTGTTCCACTGCAGTAGTCAGAAGCCATTCGATGGTTTACGTTTGCACATCAAACTCGAAAGCTGGACAATTCCACTCACCTTGATCATGGCGGTTGGTTCCAGTGAGACGGTCACTTTCTATCGCCCGTAAAGTGGTGTGTCATTCCAGTTGCTACCAGCTTCTGTCCTGACAGATGCTTCAAACAATGTTCGTCCGCCGCATCATCGACATAACAGATAGCCAGGCATCACAGGCCATGCGGTGATGCGGTCACGGTGGTGATTCGGCAAGCGGCGCACACCACACACATTTTTCATCCATCTCAACAACGCATCTCTACACCACAGGAACCTACCGTATCACTCCCATTGACTACTCAAACTCAGAAACCAAAATTCTGATGATCATAGACCACCTGAATTAACCCTCAAGAAGCACTAACTATAGCGTTTTCATTGCTTAATCTTCAATACCCGTGCCAACACCTGCACCACAGGGCCCCATTGACAAGAGACATACGCAACACCATTGAGCCACTATACACGCAAACTAAACTGCAAGATACGAGTGAGCTGACTAAGTCTGCCGTATATAACTACTGTGGAGATGGACCTGCTCAATCAAATCAAATAGCTAAACTTGCGACCACATCTAAAGAAACACAGGCTTTGAAAAACACATCCACACTCGCATAAACAGGAAAACTATCTGGTCACTCTTGTCTTACATTATCCGGGGAGATTGGACACCAGTGATAGATCCCTCAGAGGCGCTTCCACCCTGAAGGCATTGAGTAGCCCTCTCCCAACTGCACTGCGAACACCATCCATCTCTTAAACCCTACCAGCTTAGAATAGGCAGCATTGGCACAGACCCTTGCCCACACTTACAGGTTTCACCGCAAACAATCACACGTATCATGGAAAATTTCATTGCCTCGCAGGCAACAGACTCAGCCACTACATAAACAATGTTAGACCTGGTCGGTCTTGTGAGGATCCGTCGCCTACTTACAGGATGCAACTACCTCACGTAGAGGAGGCGGGATCAAGCAGCCACAATCACAACAGGTACTAAGTTTCTGATGTCATCTACCTGTAAAACTATCGCAGCTGATGTCTGAAGTAACAAAGACAGCTACTCGGTTTTAATTGTTATGTACCAAATACGTTTCTCCGCAACAAACACCGAGGTGACTTTATTTTCATAGTTTTTCTTCCAGTGCCTGTATCAAAACACTCGCGCTATTTGATGAAGCCCTAGAGGATGTGACTGAATCAACGTATCCTTGTCATTGGTTAATAATTGATGTGTTAGTAATTATTTTAACTTTGGAATTGGTTAGTTGAAAGCTCGTCGTCGATATCAAATGCTCGAATGTTCGGGCACAGTTCACCGCCAAAAAGTTCGGTTGATCTATTACTGTCAACCAAACTTCCTTCATGCAACCATAGGGTGAGAGGATATAATTATACCGGACAAATATATTTGGTACATATTGAACTCGGAGCAACCAAATAAATGTTATCATGCATAAAGGATTTTTAAAATCAAGTTTCTCATACCTCAGCTATTGATGTCTTCCAGTACTTATTGAGATTTAGATGATAGTACCTCTTCCAACGCGAATGAGTGGCAAAGATCACGAAGTGTCTGGCTGCAATTTCAACGAACGGCGTTCTATAATCAATCTTATAACACCCCTACGGGGGAGCCTATTATGACTCACGTTGTCACGTTGAGGCTCTGGTGGAAATGGGGCTCAAATCAAATCAAATCTCATAGCAAAAGTATACGCTCCATGGAAATGATTGCAACGTTCTCATGCCTGCTTGTTGATGAGCATCGTTCCGCGACAACTATTTTCTCGGCATTCTGAGACACAATTTCGAAGGTGAAGATACACTGGACGTGTCCAACATCTTTTTCTATTATTTTGGCTTCACATTCTCTCCGGATTTCTAACTCGAGCGCACTAGAAATTCTTACTTGGGCAGCCAGCTGACGTGAAATTTTGAAAATAGCTTCTTAAACCTTTTTTATATCCAAGAAGAAATACTTGTTGTGTTGGACAAAGTACTCTGTTTAAATATTCCAAATATTTAGTCCAATTTGCAAGAGATGAATTTGAGCATGTAACTGGAAAGAAGTATCTAGATAAAGATATCTGGCGTGGAATGTTGTTACTGTTATTATTATCAGCATCATTATTAAAGGGTATGTCGTATGCAAGTGTGTTATTAGTTGTCACTTAATGGCCGTATGCAAGTGTATTATTGGTTGCCACGTAATGGCTAAATGTAATACTTATGATAGGATTTGCTACACTCGTAACACTTAGATCTGAGATTTGTTTAAGAAGAAACAGTTATATATGTATAACTACGTACTTCCATATTTATTTTTTCCGTTAAAAACGTACACTAGTGTAGATCCCAGTGGAAGAACGTTCGTTCGCTCATTGCAACCCTGATGTTAGGACTTGAGAATCACGTTGGCCTGTTATTCGCGTTCATGATTTCGATTTATTTTTCTAATGTTATTGGTCGTCAAAAAATTGTTTCATTTTTAGGTACAGGTACCTCTTTGTCGGTATATAGAGCCAGAGATCGTTTACTCACTCAGTGCGTTATGTCTTCTCACAAAGAACTTATGAGGGCTTGGTTATCATTAATTTCTATTAAAAACTATTTGTATTGCGATATCAAGTGTAAGTGTGGGAACAGTCCTCATTCAATAAAATGTCTAGTCTGATACTTTTAATGGAGAATTTCTGCTGCTTCGTTAGTTTTAGTGTACAAGTTATTTTCATTCTTCTCAAGATTATGTGCCATCCAGAGATGTTGTTATGCTCGAAATACGTGTAACTCGATATTTTTTTAGCTACATTTGTCTTGAGTTTTAAATCAAACTTTGTAATGAATCGAAATGTTTTCGTTAACCCTTAACTACGTTCAGGAAAAAAGAACAGTGATCTTGGAGAGGAGTTTTCACATTAACAACAACTAACCGTGATTAAGTCTTTAAACCTGTCCGTTTACTATCAACCATTCTACGACTCTACTTACTGTCAGCTCCAGTAGTTCCAACCAACTCTTCTATGACTACTTACTGTCAGCTCCAGTAGTTCCAACCAACTCTTCTATGACTACTTGCTGTCAGCTCCAGTAGTTCCTACCAACCCTTCTATGACTCTACTTACTGTCAGCTCCAGTAGTTCCAACCAACACTTCTATGACTCTACTTACTGTCAGCTCCAGTAGTTCCTACCAACCCTTCTATGACTCTACTTACTGTCAGCTCCAGTAGTTCCAACCAACCCTTCTATGACTGTACTTGCTGTCAGCTTCAGTAGTTCCAACAAACCCATCTATGACTGTACTTGCTGCCAGCTCTAGTAGTTCCTACCAACCCTTCTATGACTCTACTTACTGTCAGCTCCAGTAGTTCCAACAAACCCTTCTATGACTGTACTTGCTGTCGGCTCCAGTAGTTCCAACCAACCCTTCTATGACTGTACTTGCTGTCAGCTCCAGTAGTTCCAACCAACCCTTCTATGACTGTACTTGCTGTCAATTCCAGATTTTTCTACCAACCATTCTATGATGCAACTGTAGGTGAGTTGTTTGTCATAGCCAGCAGAGACTGACGATGTCACTGCCAGCACTCAGAGACTGACAGTGTCACTGCCAGCACTCAGAGACACGATGTCACTGCCAGAACTCAGACTCAGAGACTAACGATGCCACTGCCTGCACTCTGAGACTGGCGATGTCACTGCCAGCACTCAGAGACTGAGAGTGTCACTGCCAACATTCAGAGACTGACGATGTCACTGTCAGTACTCAGAGACTGACGATGTCACTGCCAGCTCTCAGAGACTGACAGTGTCACTGCTAGCACTCAGAGACTGACGATGTCACTGTCAGCACTCAGAGGCTGATGATGTCACTGCCAGCACTCAGACTGACGATGTTACTGCCAGCACTCAGAGACTGACGATGCTACTGCTTGAACTCAGAGACTGACGATACTACTGCTAGCACTCAGAGACTAACGATGTCACTGTCAGCACTCAGAGCCTGGCGATGTCACTGCCAGCACTCAGAGACTGACGATGTCGCTGTCAACACTCAGAGACTAACGATGTCACTGCCAACACTCAGAGACTGATGATGTCACTGCCAGCGCTCAGTGACTGACGATGCCACTGCCAGCACTCAGAGACTGATGATGTCACTGCCAGCACTCAGCAACTGACGATGTCACTGCCAGCACTCAGAGACTGACGATGTCTCATTGCGTCACTTGTTGATGATAGGACTTTCGGCACCTACGGACATTGACTGTACTCCACTGCTATCCCTTGACACTTTAATTTTACCACCAGCAGTGACTTGCATGGGCAGCCAACGTTTGTTAAGGGATAACACTGTTACTACTACAAATGTTTTTCACACTGAAACTGAAAACGTGCGTCGTCGATGGACGACTATTGTGAAACGATAACGCGTTGTTACTTTTTCAACGGGGAGCGTATTATTCGGCTAGGCAGCTATGTTAGAACTGTGGTTTTCTGCAGTGTGGCGTGGTTATAATCCACGAACAGGCCCTAAAGGTGAACCATTCATCTTGTGAAACTGTGTCTAAGGCCTGAATAAGCGGGCCCTGTTGGATAAAACACGCTTCTGACCAAGATCATACTTCTGCTATGAGATTCATCCCAAGATAAAGCCTGCTTGTTTTTGGTGCTCTACAAGTTGAACTCTTCTAAAAAACTATACTAAAATTGTTTCAACAGTGGGCACATGTATACAACAAACACATTGAATTATAGTGACGTGCAATGTGTATCTAAGCTACACGTCGCGCTATTTTTCCTAGAATCACCTGTCAATTACTGGAATCTTTTCTACTTTTTAAACTGTTACGTTTCGATAATCGTTTCATCATCCAAGTCACAAATGTTCTTTCTATATACTGAACTGAGTAGGGATAAAGTAAGACTAAATCACATGTTCTTTTCTGTTTGCAGCACCATTTGATCACTGGATGCTGAAGATGCAATATTGCTATTTGAAGTGCCATAACATACAACCTCAAGTGCTTGCAGAGCTCTGCAACCGGCTAGCGAGGAGGTTCCCATTTCCCTCGCCTGAGCCTAACGAATATGAGCCTCCTACGATTGAGCTGCGATAGACTCCATCGCGTTAATAGTGTTGACCTATATTATTGAAGACGCGCGAAACAGCATCTCTACCAAGTAATACATTCTCGTACCTCGGTAGATCTAAGGATACTAAATCGTACTCATGGAGTCGTAGTTTTCCGATCTCGGTAGATCTAAGGATACTAAATCGTACTCATGGAGTCGTAGT
>SDVV010016088.1:0-14345 GCA_016164225.1 Gammarus roeselii
AATACGTACATATATACATATAAATATGTGTATATATATACATATATTTATGTATACATGTAAACCTACAGATTTTTTTTTTTTTTGTATGTGTATGGTTAGTGTAAATGTGTGTAATGGCATATGTATAGGATATCAATGCAGCCTGTGCCTATGTATTTCAACGACTGTCATAAATTTACTTCTCGATGATCTACTAAATAATTTATTTAAAACATCACAATGCTAAACGATTGACGCCTGCAATCAATGTGACTATTTGATAAGCTCAATGAAATGAAACCTCAATCATAGCGGCGCATAATGCAATGGTCAACGAGGATATTCATTATGTATGATTCTTTCTAAATTATTCTTTACCTAAAGAATGGCTGTGATGCATACATGGCCTCACTATTAATTTTCTCACCACCATCTTTCACCAAATGAATAACTACAGCACAACGTGTACATCCTCTCACCAGCGCAGCAATTTCATTTGCTTATTTTCCCCTCCAATTTTCGGCGTGGATGTTGTTACGGTCCCACCCAAGCTCGTTCTACCAAGTGACCGTTTCCCTCGTCTGATCCGAAGCCCCCGACGCAGCCTCCAAGCCAGTGTGCAAAGTTTGGTAGTCGCGGGGCAGAGTTGATCGCGTCAGGAGTTCATAAGGTAGACCATTACAGATCTTTATATCCACTTTTATTACATTCTTACCGTTCCTGATCCTGGGAAGATCAGCACGTCCATACAAACAGCTCGCTTACTTCTTCTCCCCGCTTTGAAATTGTGTCTTCTGGTACGGAGCCGAGGGCGTTACAAAACAGAACAGGGGTGGCGGTTCAACATCGGCATGTTCTAGTTGTAGTGCGATTCACATGACAGGCTGGTGCTGGATTTCTCTTAGTATGCACGTACGGACCGCGGCAACTTTGTTCCCATTGGTTTCTTCATTTGATATCGAAATGTGGGTGTGTGCTGGTGTAAAGTGGTTCCCTAAACTTGGTGAAAGCGCTGCAGTTCCTGACACATCATACGGAAGGAAACGAAGACATAATTTCACGCGTCTTTCATTGTGAAGACGTGATATTTTCATATTTATGATGTATTTAGTGATACACTTTGTTCATCCCTTATAAGTTTGGATACATTTATTTAATACTTTACTGACATGATATTTTTTCGATTTCATGTCTAATCACGATAGTAATACAATTTCATTTTAGCGTTTTTAGTCCCATAACAAGCCAACATTCTATTTGAAACATTATCTTTTTCCCT
Organism: Gammarus roeselii; assembly: GCA_016164225.1. NCBI lineage: Eukaryota > Metazoa > Arthropoda > Malacostraca > Amphipoda > Gammaridae > Gammarus > Gammarus roeselii. The sequence continues at coordinate 1,262 of SDVV010016088.1, forward strand.
GACTTCAAAAATTTATGCAACCGCATGGGAGTTTACGCTGCATTTCACAGTCACCTTTCCATCCCGTAAAGCTGCCAAGCAGGTATTGCGCAGCGTGACAAATGAGCATCTGGTTATGCTTCTCTTTTCAAATATTTTATCATATGGCAGCGGAATCCATCTCGCGGCGATGGCCCGGCCATTTGTGTCAGGTGTCTGATGATATTTCCGTCAGATGGCAGAATATCGTCCACCACTCGTAATTCAATGTTCCGTAGACTGCCTCCTCAGGAAATGTGTGTGCTGACAAAAGAGAAACGGAATTGGGAAAGAAGAACGTGAAGAAAGAAGTGCTGCATTCAAAACGTCGTCTATCGTGGAGTAAAAAGTCAGAAGCTGCCAGAAGGAGATGAGCATCACCGGTTAGCCCCATCACTTGGTTTGGCAATGAGAGTATGCTTATTGCATCTGTTGATAGCAAACATGAGGTATGATAGAAAAAAGCGGTGAATACGAGATGCAATACAGCGAACAATACATGGTGGAGTTGAGTTAAAGCAAGACTATGAATGATAGAGAGATATCGAGACTTAGACTATTAACGATGCTGAAATGTATAGTTTACGAAGAAGAGTGACGGAGCTGTACCTCTCCTAGCCTAACCTATCCCCGACGAGATGAAGGCACTCCCCTCTCCCCTCCTAACCCTCAAAGAGAGTGTGTCCTGGCTCGTAAAGCTGCCACCAGGGGGCCATACCAATGGCGTCGATATGAGCGGCGCCCCCTCATAAAACACCGCCAATCACCGCCACAATACACATTTTAATAAGGTTTGATTGAGCACGACAAGTTTATAGTTGAGCGCAAATAAAGCGCCTTTGTCGGTCAATGGTCCAACAAACGGTGAGGGATTCGTTACGAAGTACCTTTGCACCAAACTGCTGAGTGAGGGAGACTAGTGTGGTGCATGAGTGTGGACCGGTCAAGGTGCTGCGTCAGCATGCGTTGCCTTGCACAGAACCCTTTGGCCGCCTTTTATGTGCACAATAAAAGGAGCTGGGCACGCCTTTTACGAGGCCATGATATCAGGTGACCGCCTTCCAGAAATTACTAACGGTTTTTATTTCTATTTTATTTCTATTGGGGACCGCTGTCTGGAATATGTATGACGTCCGATGAAGAGGGACGGGGCGAGGAGAGGAAACTAGGTGGTGACAATGAGGGTGAGGAGAGGGGGTAGGTGGTGACAATGAGGGTGAGGAAGAGGAACAACATGCCTGTGATAGTTCGTGGGACGTGGACCCGCCTAATAAAAGAAGGCTCCCTACCTGTATATTCTGGGAAGACCAGAGCCAAAGTGGGTAGGCAGAGTTAAAAAAAATGTGACCCTGATGCATAATTGGATAATTGGCGAGAACGGGCGACTGTGACAGTGAATGTCTCGGAGATTCAAAGAATGCTGATGAGTCAAAACCCACGTCGGAAAACAGATTCGATGCCCGACGGGATTATTGTTCTCAAAGTGTTACTCTAAAGAAACAAATAATGACCACACAGCTTCACAACGAAGGGTGCTCTCAATATCGACCAAATATCTTTCGATAGGGCGCTTAGTGGAAAAATTAACACTTGGAGATGAGACTTTGTATGTGTTGAAAATCACTTAACGATCATTTCTAATCGATTCAGGGTACATATTACAGTAAATGAATGACACATATTCGTAAACATAGTTAGAACTGTTTTTTTATTTTCAATATTCATATAGTAGGAGGTTTCATTGTAATCTCAGCACACATGTTTGAATCCAAGGAACAAATTCATTCCCATATGGTTACGACCGTTCATTTGTTGCAATTAAATGTACATAAGACACTCACTTAACTAGATTTCAAGTCAATAAACGTATCGTGAATTTATTAAACTCAAAATATTGTGAACATGCGCGTGCTGTGTTCCAAACACAGTAGGCAATGCCAAACTGTTGTTAGAACGACGCCAAAAAATATTTTTTCATAAAGATTTTCCCATAACAAAGATTCAATAAAAGAATAGGCTGTTTCTGATAGTAGCGTCATCGGCAACAAGGATATATGTATGCAGTTGAAAAAACATTAGTTCGCTTATTATTACACATCGCATTTCAAATTCACGGCCATGTTCGACCTTAAGAATATTATGGTCGAAAGTGGCCGAATCGGCTTAGTATTCAAACCCAAGGTCACACTGCATATGAGTTCCCCTATCGAGCATTTTTGATACGCTGAACAGCAAGTTGAAGAGAAGGAAGGATCCGCATCGGAGTCCTCAAGTGTGTACAATGCAGCACACCCACACACAGCGCCATCTATTGACGCAGCACCTTTCTACGACATGGCGGCCACGCAATGACCTGTCAGCCGTTGTGTGGCTGCCGTCGAACAACCGTCATGAACGAGCATTGTTAGTACGGTCGCTGCCAAACACCCACTCCATCGGGCGTTAGTACGCCGGATGCCGCCGAACAACCGTCATAAACAGGCGTTGGTAGTGCGGCCGTCGTCTAACAACCTCCATAAACGGGCGTTAGTAGTGCCGCCGCAGCTAAACAACTGCCATAAACGGGCGTTAGTAATGCCGCCGCAGCCGAACAACCGCAATAAACGGGCATTAGTAATGCCGCCGCAGCCGAACGACCGCCATAAACGGGCGTTAGTAATGCCGCCGCAGCTGAACAACCGCCATAAACGGGCGTTAGTAATGCCGCCGCAGCCGAACAACCGCCATAAACGGGCGTTAGTATGCCGGCCGCCGCCCACTCGCATGCCGCGACCGGTCGCAATATCCTACGCTTATTGGCGCCTCCAGGACGCTCTCACTGATATTATATTTGAAGGGCAGAGGGGTAGGGAGAGGGTCCATAGATAGATCACGTGTAGACCTCCTCACGGGGGTGTCGTGAAAGAAATAGTGGAGGCTGCAGCACTACATTTCAAGAGTTTGATGGAGGTAGAGGAGGCTGCAGCTCTACATTTGAAGAGTGCTGGAGGTAGAGGAGGCTGCAGCTCTACATTTGAAGAGTGCTGGAGGTAGAGAAGGATGCAGCACTACATTTGAAGAGTTTGATGGAAGTAGAGGAAGCTGCAGCACTACATTTGAAGAATTTGAAAGAGGTTTGGGGAACGTAAAGGATGAGTATTAGTTCAGTTGTATCATCTTCTTATACAGTGTGAAGTTGCCCAACGGACAGCTGGTGCACTGCCTGCACCGCGTTAATTGTTGTTGTTTCATGTCTGTCGAGCAATTCTCTACCACTGGGTCGGGCTCTGATACGTAAACTCAAACGCACTTACACGAGATGTACCAGTTTATATAACCAGTGCGCATAGGAGGTGCAAAAATCAACCCGCTCGAACACATGTCAGGAATTTTGTCCTTTCCGGGCGGAGACGGCGGAGTTCGATTCCTCAAATTCCGAGAAAGGGGGAACAGGGAATCGGGGGGCGTGGCTTAGCCGGAAATATGATGCAAAATATCCTTAAATGTACTGTACCAAATAACGTAATTTATTGAATTCAATTAACGCAACCTGTTTCAATTTTGCAGCGTACCATAACTCATATTTTGCAGCGTACCATAACTTTTATTTTGCAGCGTATCATAACTCCTAGTGTAGAGCGTACTATAACTCCTATTTTGCAGCGTACTATAACTCATATTTTGCAGCGTACCATAACCCCTAGTTTGCAGCGTACTATAACTCCCATTTTGCAGCGTATCATAACTCCTAGTTTACAGCGTACCATAACTCCTAGTCTGCAGCATACTATAACTCCTATCTTGCAGCGTACTATAACTCTGATATGCAGCGTACTATAACTCCTATTTTGCAGCGTTCTATAACTCCTATTTTGCTGCGTACTATAACTCCTATTTTGCAGCGTACTGTAACTCCTATTTTGCAGCGTACTATAACTCTTATTTTGCAGCTTACTATAACTCTTATTTTGCAGCTTACAATAACTCTTATTTTGCAACGTACTATAACTCCTATCTTGCAGCGTACTATAACTCTAATATGCAGCGTACTATAACTCCTATTTTGCAGCGTACTATAACTCCTATTTTGCTGCGTACTATAACTCCTATTTTGCAGCGTACTGTAACTCCTATTTTGCAGCGCACTATAACTCTTATTTTGCAGCTTACTTTATTTCTATTTTGCAGCTTACAATAACTCTTATTTTGCAATGTACTATAACTCCTATTTTGCAGTGCACTATAACTCCTATTTTGATGCGTACTATAACTCTCATTTTGCAGCGTACTATAACTCTTATTTTGCAGCGTACTATAACTCCAATTTTGCAGCGCACTGTAACTCCTACTTTGCAGCGTACTATTTTGTCTATTTTTCAGCGTATTGTATGTACTACTTTGCAGCGTATAATATGTTCTATTTTGTAGCGTATAATATGTACTATTTTGCATCGTATTTAACGTACATCATAGTATTGAACGTGTCAATCTGTATCACAGTGAGAGTAAACCTGTTTCAGGTTCCAAGCGCCGAGTCAACAGCCTATTGTTCGATAGCTGGAACACTTGACTAATGTCCATAGTCGTAATTAACGCTCATTAATTATTGACTTTATAGAGATTTGAGAGTCTCTTTAATAAAGAAATTTAAGTGAATAAACATGAAATAATGTTGGTTGCGTTTTTTCTCATGTGTAGAGGAAAATTCGTTATTTTATTTACTAGTTTATTTCGAAATAAAGAAGCCAATTTTATTATTACACGATTGTGTAAGCTGGTATTCTCCAACCTTGGTAATCAACGTATCCAAGAGGAACCATTTCCTCTGCAATATCATTTCCAAGTATCCAGAAATTGAATTTGATCGATAAAACAAAATTTAAATAAAAAATAAGTTCGTCAAAATTACTTTTCGCTTCTGAAATTTCAAAATACACAAGAGTTAAACGATGAAATTTACAGATCAGAAGTTCTCGTCGGCAACCTTGATCACGAAGGCTTCTCGCCGTTACACATTTTGATTTGATCAAATATGTAACTCTTGTGTTGAATTTTGAGTGGACAATATTATCGAAATCTTTTTGTTTGTGACGTATGAGGGTTTGAAAAAAAAAAAAACGTCGACTTCATAAGCATATGTGGAACAGGTTGTTTCTTTAAGCGTAGATGATAACGACAGCAAAAATATTCCAGTAAAATGTCATTGGCACAGTATAATATCAGCTGATAGCTGTCTTTACGAGCTGTTAGTCCCAGACTGCCACGGTGTTCGCTTTGCAGCTGGGGGTTTCATATTTATGTAAATGTACTGAACGTTATGTTACCTTACATCGGTATATATTGGCACGAACACCATCGGTTAAAGCCTGCTGGTTAGGGGCATGGCAGGACTATCATGGAGGTAGCAGTTTGATCTAGAGCGGAGTAAATGATGCATCACCCGTCCCAGAAGGCTGCACAGCGTTCGATTCCATGCGATGAGTTAACACAACCGATTCAAATTTGCAATGAGTTAACTACATACCGCCTTCGGTAGACGGGTTTATGCAGTTAGCACTCTTAACAATTCACTCCGTTGAAAGGCCGATGATAAATATGGACCGGAAAGTTATTCGCCTTGGAATTGCAATTCCAATAATTGAGTTCGGTCTCCAGTCAATCAAATAACATAATTTTTTTCAACTCGACCTTTCCCGAAACATTTCATACTCCCGCCAAACCCCTCTCAAGCTATGCCATGCACACCATCAACCACCTGAGTCCTCAAGACTCCTCTTGAGTCCTCTCAAGCACAAACACTCCTCATCTCTTCTCAGTCATGCCGACTCTCAGGAACCCTTCTGAATCCGTCCGAGTTCTCCAGACTTCTCCTGTGTCCTTCCGAACTCTACCGACCCCCACTTGAGTCCTCCCAATGTCTCCCGACCTCTCTTGAAAAAGTCTCTGTATCTCCCAGCCCATCCTGAGTCCTCCCGAACTTTTCCGACCCCTTCTGAGTCCTCCAAAACTCTCCCAACTCATCTCATGCCCTCCCGACTCCAGCCATGCACTCCAGCCGCCCCCTCCCATGGTGGCGCGAGGTGGGTGTCTCCAGGCCTCCCGCACCCAGTGCCATCTTTACGTCGTATCCTCGTAATTACAGAGCACTGACAGCGACTCGAACAGCCTCAAAGACATCAACAACAATGCCAGCCGCCCGCCCGCCAAATCACAACTCTTCTGCTTTTTCAATTTACGGGAGTGACTGTCCTGCCATTTGTCAGAGGGACGAGCATCGATCCTAGCGTGTCGTACGCGCACAGCCGGCCACAAAAGCTCCATCGAGACACTAAAACTTCTGTGAGTGCAAACCACTGAAATGTTGCTATCCAATGATTGTTTTTATTGCAAAGCTTATTGTAAATTTAACTTAAATTAGAAGGGAAATTTTCCAAGAGACAACATCTTCGCTCTTCGAAATTCATTAAATGAGGCAGTCTGATACAACAAAACTTTCATCTCTTATTGTCCACGGAAGAACCAGTAGCAGCAGCAGCAGCAGCAAAAGGATTGTCGTCGCAAGAGGGAGCCTCAGGTCCTCCATCACCAGCTTGGCGTGCTCTCTTGTTGGTTTTAGTAGTTGAACCGATGGTCTGTGATTACCGCGTGCACGGGCAATTGCTCTGCCTCCCTCACTCTTAAGTCGGGTCTTGAGAGGACCATCATTTCTGTGTGCCCTTCAGGGGTTAAAGGAACAGCGGTTACTTGGCAAAGTGAGAAGTGCTTCTTGAGAAGGATGAGGCAAAAGGGTTACGGTAAATGATTGTGTTAGGTTCATTGATAGAAGGGCTATTGATGGAAGAGTTGCAATAATTTGGAGAAGTCGGACACCTTGATCAATTCTTGTCAACAAATTATATTTTGATAATGGTTTACAATTGATGAAATAAGTGAGCAGTTACTAAGGCTTCTTCTTGTTTCAGGCAGTACCGTATATATAGTAAAAACTGAAAACTAATACATTGAATGGAACTTCAATCCCATAAAACATTACTCTTAGAGTAAATATACTCTGTTCCCGAGGTTAGTTGTCATGTATGAATACGCTTGCCAATTTGTACCAATAACAATTCGCCTTATGCAAATATATTCTGCAAGATGCATTTTATTTCTTACGAAATCTTCAATTTCCGATGTAAAACTACTGCAGGCTGGAACGCAAGATGGCGTCAATGCCTGTCCAGATGGTGGACCCAAACGAATTCGCGTCCGTTGATGCCCTGAAAACAGTCAAAAATCTGTAACTGTTCTAGCGTTCCGAAGATGTCAAGTAGACGACATATTCTTCGTGCGACTACTGCTATTAATTTGAAAACAAAATAAAAGAAATACGACATGGCAACCAATAAAGCCTACTGGTGGGTGCGGTGGTTAGAATGTCGTCATAAAAATAAGTTTATAAAATGTTAAAAAATAGTCATATGGCAACAATGACGTCTGCGTGACATTTTATGAACGATGATTCAAGCTTTTCAAAATGTTATTACTGGTTTTAGGACATTAACGAAGCAAATTCGTTGACGCCCACCAGCTCGACAGGTGTTGAAGCCATCTTGCGGTCCAACATGACAAAGCTCTATACCGATATTTACGCCGCGTCCACTCTAGACGAAAAAAGAACTGAATAATTGAGAATTAGCTGTCTATTTATATTCATACTAGTTCGAGGTAAATGCTGAAATCTCAAAAGCTAATTTTCAGTTCATTTTAAGGAAGACATCACCGCAAACTACAAGTGCGTTAGTAAGAAAATCAAGATCATGCTTCTTTAGGTGAGGAAGAATTATCGCCACAAACGTTCGTCGATGAGCATAATGTTCTTCTTACAAACACACATGCATTTTGTGATGATACCTTCCGTATAATTTACTTGAAATTACCTTTACAGGTTTTATCATTAAACTTGAACTGGTATTAATGTAAATAGAGATTTAACTTACAAATAATGAGATTTTACTTCTTTGAGGCAGCGTAAATTTCGGAACAGAGCTTCGGCATGTTGGACCGCAAGACCTTAAGGCCATTGGCGTGTTGGACCGCATGTTGGACCGCAACGCCTGTCGAGCCGGGGGCGCCAACGAATTTGCTTTCCTTGATGTCTGCGTTCGGACCGGATGCGAGTTTGTGAGGAATGGGTAATTTCAAAACTACAAACATCATTGTCTGGACCCATTAAGAATGCACCAATCAGGCACGTACCCAAAAGGCGCGAAGTGGCGACCAAATGCCTCACTCCCTAACCACCACCACCCCCCCCCCCTCCCCGTCCCCCAACATATACCATGAGGTCGTAAACGTTAAAATTACCTGGATCCGCTTATGCTGTCTTGTCAAATTTTCGATTTTGTCCCTTCAGCTTAGATGGTTCCTGGGTACGCACCTGAAATCGATGGTGCTAGAAATCATACGACAATCGTTTCAATTAATAATTAAGAAATTATAACTATTCCAACTTGTTCTGTCCTTCTTTAAATGGATATTTATCAAAGTGATTGCACTGTGACATACACCACAAGCAGATCATTCATTTATTGACTGTTGGAGCCCTTTATTGACTGTTGGAGTAACCATTCACTAAGTCAGCTAAATAACCAGCCATCTAGACAGCATGTCACCCAGCGAGTTATGCAGCCAGCCAGAGAGCCAGACAGCCACCCAGTTAGGCCCCCATCCAGCCACCCAGCCAGCAAAGCAGCCATCGAGTCAGCTCCTTTCCAATAACATTAGTCGGGCGTTTGAGTAGTGACCTGTCACTGCGGCATGCGTTTGGGGGACCACCTGAGACACGCATGCGTGGACCAGCTGTCGCCGCCTCACCACTCCGCGGTGCCCATTAATATCAGTGATAGGAATACCAGCTGAAGGGCGCCCAGAGGGCCACGCCCAATTTAAGGATTGGTGACTGAGTGTTTTTTTGACTTACGGCCTTAGACTGAAGGTGCCTTCTGGTTTTACAGCCTTAGACTGATGACTGGGCGCCTTTTGGTTGTACGGCCTTAGACTGATGACTGGGCGCTTTTTGGTTTTACGGCCTTAGACTGATGACTAGGCGCCTTTTGGTTTACCGGCCTTAGACTGATGACTGGGCGCCTTTTGGTTTTACAGCCTTAGACTGATGACTGGGCGCCTTTTGGTTTTACGGCCTTAGACTGATGACTGGGCGCCTTTTGGTTTTACGGCCTTAGACTGATGACTGAGCGCCTTTTGGTTTTACGGCCTTAGACTGATGACTGGGCGCCTTTTGGTTTTACGACCTTAGACTGGTGACTGGGTGCCTTTTGGTTTTACGGCCTTAGATAGACTGGTGACTGGGCGCTTTTTCGTTTTACGGCCTTAGAGTGGGGACTGGGTGCCCTTTGGCTATACGGCCTTAGACTGATGTCTGGGCGCCTCTTGTATTTTACGGCCTTAGACTGGTGACTGGGCGCCTTTTGGTTTTACGACCTTAGACTGGTGACTGGGTGCCTTTTGGTTTTACAGCCTCAGAATGGTGACTGGGTGCCTTTTGGTTTTACGGGGTTAGACTGGTGACTTGGTGCACTCTTGGATTACAGCCTTACAGACTGGTGACTGGAACACCCACTGAATTACGGCTTTAGACTGATCGAGGCTTTAACTCTTTTAACTAAGGTAATGAAAGTAAACAAACGTTAACTCTAATGAATCTGGAATCCACGTGTTAGAGGTCACAGTGAATGAGGACTTGAAGTAACGCCGTAATGTCGATTCAGCAGGAAATACATTCTCACAGAAATATCAATATGGTTCCGAAGAGCGGTCAACTGTAAATGCAAGTCAGCACAGGCATAAAAGGGAAGCTTTCCTACCTGTATTTTTTAAAAACTTATACGTCCACAAATTATCAATGACCCTTAAAAACGGATTTCGAAATTATAAATGTAGATGCAGGCGGCACAGGGATTCACCGAAACCATGGTCAATATTGGGCTAACGGTTTCCAGGACATATTGCTTCTTGAAGTTCAACATTTGTGACATCTCGACAATCATTTTAAAGGAAGGAAAAATGATAAATGTGGAACGGCTTATCTCAGGAACGGCTCGGCAGTGTTGCACGATATTTCCAAGCATATAACGTTTGCTTCAAAAATATGATAGAAGTCATAAAACTCTTGCATGAAGATGTCCATTTAAGTATACAGGACGCAGGTATAATCGCGTCCTTGCTCATAGTTCCCGGTCATATTGCACAGATCCTGTCATACTTCCCAGGGCATCCAGCTATAGTGAGCACGTAAATCTTTCATCCGTACAAATAGTTTGCAAGCATGTTGTGGAGATAAATACTACCATACCTACTCATAGTTTCCAACCACATTGCCGACATAAATCTTAAATCCTTACTCGTAGATTCCAGGCATGTTGCACACACACTCACACACATCCTACCATTTGCCACACTGGTACCTAAGCGTGCACATACGCTATATATCAAGTTACCGAGTCACGAGCACAACAATATCCTGTTCTGACAAACAGCGACAGAACAAACAGGGCGGCAACGAGGCACGTGCGGGACACGGAGTACACCTCAGAGCACGCCTACCTCCAGGCAGATAGCGTACACGTAAGACCACATGCACCTTCTCATGAATGAGTACACCTCTGGGCATACCTCATCAGGGTCAATGAGAGTATGTCAAATGCGATCGTTGGCTGTGCCAACTAAACGAGGACACACGTATGCAGAGTGGACACACGGCTCGGACACACGATAGGCAAGTGGCCACACCTTAGACACACACAGACACTCTGGCACACGGCACTGTCGGGCACTCATGGATACTCGTGTACAAACATAAGCAGGTCTTCGTGTAGTATACACGATTTATCTCCGTTGGCATGTTTCAATTATATTGCTGGCGATGAGGGGAAGAATTATTAAAGATAAAATCATGATATTGTAAAATAGCAACCAAGCCTCACGGATGTTCCACCTCTCGTTGGAAGTAATCGATGACTTCCTATCCTAATTCGCGTTTTAAAACTACAAATACTTAGAGGCAGAAAATGGAGACGAACAAGAGAGTGTCACAATTGGAGTCATGCTTACCTCGTAGTGTAATAACACAGATTCTACAGCAGATAAAGTAGTAGAACATTGAAACGTCAACATGCACTGAGCTAGTGACGAACTTGAAGGCGAAATATGCAGCAAAGAAGTCGGCTATTGAAGCCTCAGTATCATTCATACGGAGGAAACAGAGAAACGGTTTCTCAGTTCAGACGGAGGAAACAGAGAAACGGTTTCTCAGTTCATACGGAGGAAACAGAGAAACGGTTTCTCAGTTCAGACGGAGGAAACAGAGAAACGGTTTCTCAGTTCATACGGAGGAAACAGAGGAACGGTTTCTCAGTTCAGACGGAGGAAACAGAGAAACGGTTTCTCAGTTCATACGGAGGAAACAGAGAAACGGTTTCTCAGTTCAGACGGAGGAAACAGAGAAACGGTTTCTTAGTTCATACGGAGGAAACAAAGGAACTGTGAGTACCACGATACCTGTAGAAGTAGATTGCTGTGGATCAGTTCGTTGCTGGACTGCGATCGACCAAACAGACAATTGCCTTAGTCGCCGAATGAAAGGATAAGTCGATCAAAGTCACGAGTAAAAGGGTATACCTGAACTAACAGCAACAGTCAACAAGGTCAAATTTTAACACAAAACGCAACACAATTCCATTCAAAAAGGACGAAAAGGCACCGCAAGTTCACGAGAACAACTTCCTCATCAGGTGAACGTCCAACGATAAACACCCGGCGAAAGATTGCTTTGCGATTAAGATCAAGTGTAACCAATGGAACAAAATGGGTCACATGGCTTGGAGATGTAAATAAAAAACCTACGCAAATGAACGCCTCAATACAAATCATATTAACGAAACGAGCATCCCACGGAGGAATACCGACTGATTCCATCACAGTGAAAGAGATACGGCACCCTGCCAGACCTCCAAAGGGCCGACAACAAGAGCTCATCAAGAACTAATTCAACGGGCTGAATGTTGTCGAGCCTACAAGCAGCGACTGACCTAGCATTGACGAGCACGCTCAGTAGCGTTATGTCAAGAGGAACAACACACTATGACGAAAACTACGGCATCGGAGGTGACACCGGGGTTGACAATAAGAGAGCCACCAAGCCGCGCTGCAGCGGCTATCAAGGACCCTGGAGTAATGGTAAGCAATATTTTTTAGATGGTTCCAAGCATAGGGGCTAGTGTTGGAATCCAGCGCCCACCATAATTGGTACGGTGTATATTTAATAGATGTTCGAAGAAGCTTGAACTGGATATTGGCAGTTCGATTTGCATATAGACTTGAATTATAGCCCGGAATATAGGTGATACCCAAGTGAGTAGTACGTGTAGGAAGGCCAAATATTACGGCAATCCCGCAATGAAACTCATTTGTGAAAAGACAACTGACGAAAATATAAAATATTCGATATAAGTGCATATATTCCTTGCTGTAAATAACCATTTGTCTCATGCTGAATTCTTCAAAGGCATTTGATGTGGTGAGTCGTATTGTGCTCCTGTCTAGTTTGGAATTATTGGGTGTTCGTAATTCTTTGCTAGCCTGGATCTCTGCGTTTCTCTCTGGTAGAGTGATGAACGTTTGTGTGAGTGGTAGCGTGATCAGCCCAGTTGTTGTAACTATTGGTGGGCCTCATGCAGGGTTCTGTCCTTGAATTGCTGCTCGTTTGTATGAGTGGCAGCGTGATCAGCCCAGTTGTTGTAACTATTGGTGGGCCTCATGCAGGGTTCTGTCCTTGAACTACTGCTAATTGTGTGAGTGGCAGCGCGATCAGCCCAGTTGTTGTAACTATTGGTGCGCCTCATGAAGGGTTCTGTCCTTGAACTGCTGCTCGTTTGTGTGAGTGGCAGCGTAATCAGCCCAGTTGTTGTAACTATTGGTGTGCCTCATGCAGGGTTCTGTCCTTGAACTGCTGCTCGTTTGTGTGAGTGGCAGCGTGATCAGCCCAGTTGTTGTAACTATTGGTGTGCCTCATGCAGGGTTCTGTCCT
>SDVV010016089.1:0-14345 GCA_016164225.1 Gammarus roeselii
ATACATACCCCAACGCTGTAAAAGGTGCGCCGGCGAGCATGACCGAAAGGACTGCACAGCCCGCCAACCTAAATGCTACCACTGCTCATGCCTCCATGAGGCAGGCGACCGCGACTGCCCAAAGCAGATGGACCAAAAAGCAATGACAATCAGTCCGGTTGCTTTTTTGCAGCGGGTCCCCAGGGCTGCAATATGAGGTCTCCATGTGAGTTTAGGTTCCCACACAAGACCGAGGAATTTTATTGATTCTTCGTATAATGGCGGAGTGTTGTATAGGTTTAGGGCTGGTTTTAGGTGTAAGCCGGGCACGAGAGTAAAGTGCATGCTTTTCGTTTTGGGGGGTGAAAATCTGAATCCGTTTAGGGAGGCCCAGTTTCCGACAAGGTTTATACATTTCTGGAGTTCCTGTTGAATTTTCAAGAGGCTAGGGTGCCTGTAGCTTATTTGTAAGTCGTCTTCGTATAATGATGAAAGCAATCTTCCGTCTCGCGGGAGAATGTCAGCTATCTGATCGATCTTGAGTATAAAAAGAGTGACGCTGAGGACGCTTCCTTGGGGGACGCCCATTTCTTGCGGATGGGATGGTGATAAGGTGTCGCCAATTTTAACCCTGAAGGTACGATTTTGCTGGAATTGGTTGACATAACATGGTAAGTGGCCTCTCAGCTCTTTGCGATGGAGATCCTTCACGATGCAATATTCCCAGGTAGTATCGTATGCTTTTTCCATGTCAAAGAAAATGGAAACCACGTGTTCTCCACAGACAAATGCTTGTCTAATGTTAGATTCTAGTCTTACAAGGTGGTCTGTCGTAAAATGGCGCTTGCGGCTGCCACACTGGATGCTGTTCAGGCCTGCATGCATATCAAGGTAGTCGACGAGGCACGTATTCATCATAGTTTCCATGGTCTTAGTGAGGACGCTGGTAAGAGCGATGGGGCGATAGTTCTGTGGGTCGACGTGGAATTTTCCGGGTTTGGGTATTGGGATAATTGTAGATTCCCGCCATTGGTCGGGAAAAAATTAGTTTGAGTACAGAGTGTTGAACACTTTTAATAAGTGTTCACGGGCGCCATCTGGGAGATTTTTGATCATGTTGATGTGTACCCGGTCTGGCCCAGGTGAAGATTCACGTGTATGGTCTAGAGCGCTCTGCAATTCGTGAAAGGAGAAAGGTTTGTTGCAGGCCTCTTCGTTTTTAGAAGTAAAGTCAAGATGTTCGCTTTCTCGCAAGTTCCTCTCCCGCTGGAAAGCAGACGTGTAGTTTGTCGATTGCGAAATCTGGCTAAACGTCTGAGCTAGTTTATTTGCGATTCCCACGTGGGAAGAATGAGTTCTGCCTCTGTCAGAAAGGATGTTAATAGGTCGCTCGGGTTTTCCCTGAATACGTCGATTTTTTTCACACACCTGGGAGAAGGGGGTATTTCGATTAATAGTATTGACTAATTGAGCCCAGCTTTCACGTTTCTTCTCCACTAGAAGTTTTCGATATACAGCAGATACACTTTTCCACGCTACCTGGTTCGTGGGGACCGTGCGCGTCGGTAGGCATGGTATAGCTTTTCACGCTTATCTCTTGCTTCTTGCACCTCTCGGTACCACCATGGTTTCGGAAAGAAGGTTGAAGGGGCATAATGGGGAATGCTTGCCTCGGTTGCAGCTTGAAACTTTTCGTTTAGTTGGTGAAGATTTCGTGTTCCGACATGTTCTTGGGGATGATGACTTTATCACTCCACGCGTTGTGGGCAGAGTATTCCATCCAGCTGGCTTCCCGGTAGTTGAATCGAAGTTCTTGTGGGACAGGGTTTCTTGGTTGGTTGGTAAGAAGCGATATGATGACTGGGTTATGGTCGCTGTCGTGTGTTGAAGGCAAAACTCCCCAAACGAGCTGGGGTGCCAGAGTGGGGGAGCATATGGATAAATCAATGGCAGTTTCACTTTCGGGGGTGATTCGGGTGAATTGTCGTTGAGAAGGACCAGGTTGTGAGTGTTTATGGTGTTAGCCATTATCACTCCCCTGGGGTCTGTTCTCATGCATCCCCATGTTTCATGGTAGCTTTTGAAGTCTCCAAGGAGGAGCACTCGTGAGGGCAGTTGGTTTAGCAATTCGGTATTAGTGCTTCCGAGAGGTCATGGCTTCTTGATGAGTAGATGGATGACACTGTTATTGGCCTTGAGACGCATGTCTTTACGGCGATAACTTGGAGTTCTATCGTCAGGGGAAGGCGGAGGTGAGGTACACTTTGGTGGATCATAAGTGCCACTCCGTCATGAGCAGTCACGTTGGTGTGGCCTCCGCGGCGGTGTATGATATATTGGGGGATTCTGAGGGTGGCGGTCTCTCGGAGTTTGATCTCCTTGAGGCCAATCACCAAAAGTTTACGAGTGGCGATTAGGGATAGTAATTCGTCTTTCTTTTTTCCGAGTCCCTGGCAGTTCCACTGGAGTATTTTGGTGTTCATTTTGAAGGCTGTTTGCACTTTGACCTTGATGATCTTGAGTGGTCACGGGATTTGCTGGAGCTTTCGTGGTGCGCGTGTTTTGAGTTTGCCCAGGGGTTTCGGGCTGGAAGTGTTCACGGGAGTGTCTGCCTTCGGTGAAAGGTGGTCTGCTGTGGTTGCTGCGGTCATAGCTGCGAGTGCTCTTGTGGGAAGAAGAGGGTGTCTGCTCTCTGTGTTTGCTTTGTGAGCGAGCGCGCTCTTCTTCTGAGGTAGCCTTTTTTATCTGTGTGGGTGGTTGTGTGGAGTGAGAAGTATTTGGGTTAGGTAATATGATTATTTTTGCGGAGGTCTCGCGTATGAGCTCTGCTAGATATGAGCTGTCAGCGAGGTCGTGATCGTTCTCGCAGATGGTGTGTTTGTAAGTCGGGTTTGTTAACAGGGGGATCTTGTCCCTCGCAGTGGATATCCCCGAATGGAGCCACATTTGAGACAGGTGGAGGTAGTTCGTGGTTTTGGTCCTGGCGGGCAGGTATTTGAGTGTTGTTACTGATCTTATTGCTCTGTGGCGCCTGGATATCGGAGGTTTCCGCATCTCTTTGTCTTTCCGTTTTAATAGTAGGGAGCCTTGCTGTGTGGTCGACTGCAGGGGATGCATCAATCTCGTCGTCCTCTAGGTCTTTGCATAAATCATTTCTAGAACTGTGCGTCTCTGGTGCGGGGCCGGTCGCTGGGCTGGGAGAAGGAGCACTGCAGCCAGGTAGGAGTGTTGGGGTCTTGTTACGGTGTTGTTCTGATGATGTGTGGATGTCGTCGGAGGAGTTTGGTTGGCTTGTCGATTTGACTGCTTTGGCATAATTGAGACGGTTTGGGTTACCGTCTTTCCAAATTTGGATAGCTTGTTTTCGTATAACTCTGCGTTCATTTTGTGTGATTGTTATTTCTTTTTGGTCCATGTGTACTGGGCAGTCGCGTCATGGTAGCATGAACAGTGGTAGTATTTAGGGTGGCGGACTGCAGTCTTTTCTGTCGTGCTCGCCAGCGCATTTCTTGCGACGTTGGGGTGTGTGTGGCGGGCAGTATGCGATGACGTGGCCGTATTCAAGGCATTTTTTTGCACATTGGGGGCCATGTTGCTACTGGATAGGTTTTGGTTCTTCCCTGTTCACCCGGGATTACTATGAATTCTGGTGCGACGTGTCCTGAAAAGGTAATTTGGTGTGCAGTAGAACTTGCTTGACGGACTTCGGTAACTCCGTAGTCTTCAGCTAGACCTTCAGCGAAAGCACTGAGGTCTGTTGTAGGCGTGTAACGGGAGGTGTTATTTATTTATTATTTGCTTCCCATGTTCCACCGGAGTCCCAACGCAAAGTTAATGCAAACTCCCCCGTAGGGTAGTAACGGGAGGTGTATATAATTAGTTTGGTATCGTTGAAGGACGGATGCATTTCAACTGTAACTTTGAGTTTGTTTATGTTGGTAATCTTCTGTGCAGCGTTACTTTACTCACGTTCTGTGACGTAGGCCAGATATTTCTTTTCCTGTCTTTGTATTTTTGTCTGTTTTCTTCCTAGTTGTTCGGTGAGTGACTTCATCATTATAAATGGAGTAGCTCAAAAAGCAACTTTGTTTGCATCACTTTCGTTGAACGTTATGAGAAAGTAGGTGGGAAATGGTGCCGATCTTCTCTCCCGGGTAGGAGGGTCATTTTGGGAAGAGCGCATCGAGACTACAGCCTCTCGTCGCCTGACCCCGTGATCTATCTGGTATTGGAGGATCGCTCTCTCCCTCTCCTCCTCTGGACAATTTCTGTGTCCGGTGGGGTATCCGTCTACTTTGCAATAAAAACAGTGCTGTTCTTCGGATTTGCATGACTGGGGATCTTTCCGTTTGTCATGGTCGTCCTGGGAGCAGTGTGAGTATCTTTGCTTACCGTTAGTTTCCTCTCGTGTGTTCGTATTTCTGGGATTTATAACATCGCATCGGACGTCTTCCAAATGGTGTAACCTTGGTTTTTGTGGCGCAGAAGGGATTTGATTTGATTTGAGCCTCATTTCCACCAGAGCCTCAACGTGAGTCATAATATACTCCCTTCGTAGGGCGCGAGACGCAAAAGGGAATGTCCAGATATTTTGGTGGAGTAGGGCAGTTGAATTTTAGTATTAGGGCTGTGGTAATCTCTCTCCTTGGTGTGATCTTCGGTGCGACCTTTGCTTCGACAACGCAGTCCTCGTATTAAACGAGTCCAGTGATGTACTCCTCGATTTCTTCCTTCGGGATATCTTCAACGTAGATCAAACCTCAACTTGTGGAGAAAGTCGGGTGTGGCTCTATTCTGCATGGCTATCCACAGAGACTGTTTTTGGAGAGAATCGTGTCACTTTGAAGTTTTGCGTCTACTCTGATGGCAAATCCTTCGTCGCCGCTGGTGACGACGCTCAGGACTAGGCGGCCAGTGAAAGAGCATAGCTCTTTTCGCAGAGTGTATGGACGAATATCCGGTCTGTCGCTGGCGTCAAACGTGATCTTCAGGTAATCTGGAAAGGTAGGACAACTGTTGAACAAGTAGTGTTCATTGAATGGCGTGTATTGCTTCCTCCTTGCAGCCCTTGGAGCTCGTTTTTTTTTGTGGGGGGAAGAGTTGTCGAAGTTGTCGTCAGACGTAAAGGTGGAGGTACTTGTGTAAGTTGCGGGTTCTTCAGTTGGTTTGTTTTTTACTAGTTCGTGGATATAGAGGAAAATGGTCTTGACATGACCCTTGAGGCTCGTTAGACGGTCGTCAATTGTGCTAGGTTCTGCGACGAAAACTTCTGCTCTTTGTTCAGAGAGGCCGGTCGCTTGGCTCAGCAGATTCAATATTTCCTGGACGTTCTTGGTCAACTAGTCAATGCGGCCGTCCCTCCGGTCGTCTTCCGCCGAGGTGGCGCTGGTAGTCTTGGCGATGCTGATGTTCTTAGCTGTTTGAATCTTTGTCTTCGGTGCTCTGGAGGGGATGCTGGTCCCTCCCAAATGGATTTGATGTGGGCCTTATTTCCACCAGAGCCTCAACGGGAGTCATAATAGGCTCCCCCGCAGGGCGCGAATAACACGAAAAAAGGTTGAAGTGAATACTGGGGGATGTGTAGCGACGTTTTCCTCAACACAATCATTCAACTGTAGCTGCCCAACAGTACTCTCGCCTGCTATAATTATCGTACTGTGTTACTATAAGTGTCCTACCGTTATAATTACATTGTGTATAATTTCTTCAGTCACGTCAATACTAAATCATGTTCATCATGCTCTGTATATTTCATGTCCATATGTGCTGATCGAGAAACCTCATGTTATGCATTCCGAGGTTCTCACACACGTTACTCTTGGGTAACATGCCATAGCACATCTGCTGGCAAGCGGTCATAAAATATGGTTGTTTGGCCCATCGTGTATCTCACCATATCCCGTCGGGATCCTCCGAATTAGATCTTGTCCTTGTCACAGTGTAGTAGTAGTAGCAGTAGTGGCCGTTGCCCTACGGGGGAGCCTATTATGACTCACGTTGAGGCTCTGGTGGAAATGAGGCACAAATCAAATCAAAGCAGTAGTTGCTTCCGTTTTCAACCGGAGTCCCAACGCGAAGTTACTGTAGACTCCCCCGAAGGGAAATTCGAAAGTGGCAAAGTAGGTGCAGTGTAGATTACGAGTAGGTTCAACGCAGATTCCGATTATGTTCAACGCAGATTTCGAGTAGTTCCAATGCAGGCTCCGAGTAGGTTCAACATAAATACATAGTAGATTTAACATAGATACATAGTAGGTTCAACATAGATACCGAGTAGGTTTACCGCAGCTATCAAGTAGGTTTACCGCAGCTACCGAGTAGGATTAACGCGTTTTTACAGAGTAGGTTTAACGTAGATATCAAGTAGGTTTACCGTAGATATAGAGTAGTTTTAATGTAGATATAGAGTAGGTTTAACATAGATACCGAGTAGGTTTTACGTAGATACCGATTAGGTTTAACGTAGATACCGAGTAGGCTTACCGTAGATACCGAGTAGGTTTAATATAGATACCGAGTAGGTTTAACTTAGATACCGAGTAGGTTTAACGTACATACCAAGTAGGTAGAACGTAGATACTTAGTAGGTTTACCGTAATACAGAGTAGGCTTAACGTAGATACAGAGTAGGTTTAAAGTAGATACCGAATAGGTTCAACGTAGATTTAGAGGTTTAACGTAGATACAGAGTAAGTTTAACTTAGCTACCGAGTAGGTTTAACATAGATACCGAGTAGGTTTGACGTAGATACCGAGTAGGTTTGACGTAGATACCGAGTAGGTTTGACGTAGATACCGAGTAGGTTTAACGTAGATACCGAGTAGGTTTAACGTAGATACAGAGTAGGTTTAACGTAGATACCAAGTAGGTTTAACATAGATACCGAGTAGGTTTAACATAGATAACTATTAGGTTTACCGTCATACCGAGTAGATTTAACGTAAATACAGTAGGAGTAGTTGCTGTTCTTGTAGTTGTTGCTCCAGTAGATGCAGCGTAGATTACGAGTAGGTTCAACGCAGATTACGAGCAATTTCAACGTAGGTTCCGAGCAGGTTTAACACGGACACAGTATATTCAACACAGATACAGAGCAGATTCAACACAGATACAAAGTAGATTCAACGTAGATACAGAGTAGGTTTAACGCAGACACCGAGTAGGATAAACGCGTAGATACAGAGTAGATTTAAAATAGATACCAAGTAGGTCTAAAGTAGATTCAGAGTAGGTTTAACGCTGATACAGAGAAAGTATACAATAGATACCAAGTTTAACAGAATAGGTTTAACGTAGATACCAAGTAGGTTTAACGTAGATTTGGGAGAGGGGATTTGATTTGAGCCACATTACCACCAGAGCCTCAACGTGAGTCATAATAGGCTCCCCCGTAGGGCGCTTGGGAGGGGGGAGTAAAGGTTCCAGGATTCAGAGGGGCCTCAAGGGGGTCCTACAGTTTCTCAAGAGGGTCAAAAAGGGTGCCAAGAATAGAAGAAGTAATAGTTTGGTTTTGTTTTCCACCGGAGTCCCAACGCTAAGTTAATGCAGACCCTCCCGTAGGGCAATTGAAGAGTGGCAGAGTAGGTGCAGCGTAAATTCGGAGTAGGCTTAACGTAGATTCAGAGAAGGTTTATCGTAGTTACAGAGTAGGTTTACCGTAGTTACAGAGTAGGTTTACCGGAGTTACAGAGTAGGTTTCCCGTAGTTACAGAGTAGGTTTACCGTAGTTACAGAGTAGGCTTACCGTATTTACAGAGTAGGCTTACCGTAGTTACAGAGTAGGTTTACCGTAGTTACAGAGTAGGTTTACCGTAGATACAAAATAGATTCAACGTAGATACCAAATAGATAGTAGTAGATACCGAGTAGGTTCAATTTAGATACCGAGAAGACTTAACGTAGATTCAGATTAGGTTCAACGTAGATTCAGAGTAGGTTCAACGTAGATACAGAGTAGGTTTAACGTAGATTTGGGAGGAAGGAGCAAAGATTCCAGGATTCAGACGGGCCTCAAGTGGGTCCTACAGTTTCTCAAGAGGGTCCCGAAGGATCTCAAGGGTGTCCCAAAAGAGCCTCAGAAGGGTCCAAGTGGGTCCCCCCAAATCCTCCTTGTCTTCCTAGTCCCCCGGTTTCTCGAAACCCCGAGTACCCCCTTCCCTGGGTCACCTTGTCTCAACCAACCTCGATATATATAATAATAACGCATTTATTACTATGAAAAAGGGCAGAGAAAAATAATAGAGCCCATGAAATAAGAAATAATAAAATAAAGTATTAATGATCTATAAAATGAACAATCAGTCATCCACCCCAATTGTCACAGTGTAATTGCCAATGAGCCGAAAACGATAAACATCTACAACGTCCATCTCTGACGCCACGTCCGCACAGACCTCTCGATGCCGGCTCGTTGTTCATTAACCAGAACCAAACGCCAATTTGATTTGATTTTGGCCTCATTTCCACCAGAGTCTCAACGTGAGTCATAATAGGCTCCCCCGTAGGGCTCAATGATCATGAATTCCAGTAGGCTCGCACACCTCTGTGTGCAGGAATAATAACGTTGTCTAAGTTAAGCTATTTGAACATTTTAGTCGTGTCAGACGCACGCTAGTGCGCACAAGAAAAACTTTTAGACAAAACGGACCTCCGCTTTCAATCACCTAGAATTTCATGAGCAGCATGAGATTTGATTTGATTTGGGCCTCATGTGCAGCATGTATGCGCGCCAGCGCGTACAGAGCTCCGACAGCAACGCAACACAATGTTTACAGCTACGCGGTCTAGATCGGTTAATGTACATTTTATGTTTCCAGGAAAGATAAAGACTCAGACGAAACGAATCGAATCCCCGCCTCCAACCACTTAAAACTTCACGAGTAATATGTACGCACGCCAGTGCGCGCAGATAATATCGTCGAAATTGGTTTAAGGTCAACGGCTACACGGACTAAGTCAGCTCCGACAGCAACGCAACACGAGGTTCACGGCTACGCGGTCCAGTTATATTACAGTAGTTTTCATTTTTCAGGTAAGATTAGAACTCAGACGGAACAAATCCCTGCCTCCAATCATTTAGTTCTTCAAGAATAATATGTACGCACGCTAGTGCGCACAGGTAGCATCGTCGAGACCGGTACGGAGTTCACGGCTACACGGACAGAGTCTGCTCCGACAGCAACGCATCACAGTACATTTGATTTATTTGAGCAAGATAGACGGAATAAAACCCCACGCCTCCAATCATTTAGAACTTCAACAGTAATATGTACGCACGCTAGTGCTTACAGGCAGCATCGTCGAGTCTGGTACAAGGTTTACGGCTACAAGGACAAAGTCAGCTCCGGCAGCAGCGCAATACAATGTTTACAACTACACGGCCTAGTTCGTATACATTACAATTAATTTTTCAGGAAGATAGAGACTCAGACGGAACGAATACCCACCTCCACTCCACCAGAACCTCAAAGCGTTATATGTACGCACGCCAGTGCGTACATGTAGTATCGTCGAAATTGGTACAATGTCCACGGCCTCGCGAATCAGATCAACTCCAACCGCAACGCATCACAAGGCTTATAGTTACGCGGCAAAGTTCAACCACAGACATTACATATGGTCCGCACACGCGCAAGCGAGCGCAGACCGGAAAAAAAAGATTATTCATAAAATCACAAACAAGAGCTCTCACAGAAGTATACTAGCAATATTTTATACGACAGAATTGTGGAACGATAAGAGGAAAGATAGGGCAGGTTCATCATGGGCTAAAAACTGCTCAGATTTTTATCATCGCACTTATTGTTAAGGGGATAGGGTGGGGAGGAGGGGGCAGAAGTACCTTGGGTTCCGAAAGAGCCCGATGAGCCCCAGAGGGTTATCCAAGTCCCCCGAGTCCCCCGAGTTCCCCGGGTCCATCGAGTCCCCTCGTCTCAGCTCATCTCAGCTTGTCTCAAATCATTTCGACCAGTTTCGACTCGTCGCGACCAAATAGACTCGTCTCAACATGTTTCGACTGATTTCGACGCACCTCGACCAGCTTCGACTCGGCTCTCCCCCTCTGCGTCAGCAACGTTGTGGACTGTAATAACTAATTTCTCCACATATATACATTCCTCTGTGTATGGGTTTTACAGCGCAGGGAAGGGGGAGCAGAGGTTCCAGGATTTAGAGGGGTCTCATGAGGGTCCCATGTTTTTCATGAGGGTCCCACAGGGTCTCGAAGGTGTCCCAAAGGGTCCCAGAAGAGTCCAAGTGGACGTTCTCAAATCCTCCTGGTCTTTCAAGTCCCCCGGGTTCCCGAAATTCCGGGTCCTCAGAGTCCAGCGGGTCCCACGAGTACCCCCCATTCCCTGGGTCACCTAGTCTCAACCCACCTTGATGAATTATAAACAAAGTAAAATTGATCATCATGAAAAAGGGCAGAAATAAATAATAGAGCACACGAAATAAGAAAGAATATAATATTAAAACAATGTGTTAATGATCTATAAAATTAATAATTATCCATTCACCCCAAGAACCAAACGCCAGAATGCGCAAACAGCACGAACCGGCACATCCATTCAGTCCTGCCGGCCATGCCATGCCAGGATATTTTATGCCAAGTATCCAGTATCGTTCTTTAAACCAAGCCTTACTAACAATCAAAATAACATCATACTTTTACTCATAATTGAAAATTATCAATTCCCTTAACTAAATTCAAAACAATATCAGTGTAATTATTTCCTACGTCAAATCATTACTTCTTCAAGTATCTAATTCCGAATAATCACGTGGTATTTACTGTGTACAGTTGTACAACGTTCACTTACAGTCAGTTATACTTTCTTTGACTCTAACTCTCTCGCTCAGCTGTACTGCACTCAACTCGCAGCTCAGCTGTTAAACCCACAGCATTCATAGAAGTGCTAAATTAACAAGCGAGCTATGGTATAATAGGTTGATGTTCTTATAAATCTTCAACAGACTTTTACGTTAACATTCATTTATTTTTCTTATTTAATTATTGTTAGAACAAGCCATACCATATTGTATCGTTCGTAATCACTCATTCCTGTATGTAGCATTCAGCTCCCATTTCCGCACGTCTGTATGTGCCTATGTTAAACACTGCCGCTCGCTGCGATCGTATACTCAGGCACGGCCTAGCTAGCTAGCTCACACAGTTAGTTTCTCACCAGCTACGGAGCAGGCAGGGTGCCAACGGCCCTGCAGGGGTCGCCCTTCTCATAGGGCACTCCGAAAAACTTAGTCCATCACACCACATTCCGGAACACTCGACGATTTGGGACTTAGACAAATGTGTGGACTTTGTTTTTCGCCGCTTAGACAATATGGAGATTACCGATTAACCAGCTTGCTACTCCATATCTTCTAAACCTGTACTAACGCACTCCTCGACCATCACCTGCCGTATACTCCGAAAAAGGTATTTCAACCCGCTCCAACCACCAACTTCTTCAAGCATTCGTCAACCGTGGATTTATCGGATTCAGCTTACAAGAACCCTATGATAATGAAACTATCGAAGTACGCCGGACTGGTCGAGAGCGAGCGCTCACCGCTTCCATCAAACAGTGCTCACCATAATTCAAGCCTCGTTCTAAACACCATTACAACGCAAACCACTGCGCACCTTGCGATCTAGCGCTCATCACATCTACAAACAATTATCCGTCGTCCGCCACATCTTAACTGCGCAGTCTAGTCAACCTATCGTCACCGCTGCATATTTCACCCCGCACACTAAATGTGCTTCATGTTACACCCTACGTCTCAGCGCTCGTCACGTTCGACGGTTCGACCCTACAACTTCAACTCACGTCACCAGCGCAACGCACTCACAACAACTCATCGTTATCAATTCTCATTGGATCTGTTCAGCAGTCATCAGCGCACCTTAACCCGTGGCCATTAAGCCTCACCAGAGGCTAATAGAGTTGTGATCCAGTGATTAGTCCAATCGCAAGCCTTGTGTAGCCCATTGTTGTCGCGGTTGTGTCCGTGTTCTGTGTTCTCATAGCGACATTTTTTCCATCACTCACTGCGACTATGTTGTGGAAACGACAATCGATTTTCCCTATAGCAATTGTCAATCTAAAACAGACCTCACGCATCACCATAACCCATCAATTCTACTGTGATATAAAGTCAGTCGACGCGCAGTGTTGTACTCGGCGCGTACACTGTGCAAGCCTTCCCACCAGTCTCCGTCCTAACGTAAGTGCGACGTAGTTGTATTCTGTTTTTTTCTGGTCATTTATGGCCCAGCTTTAACAATAGTGTTTCTGATTTGATATTTCCTTTCATCACTATTATGATGTGTATTTCCCTTTTATGCGGAGTGCATTTGATTACTCATTTACATTGTACAATCGATTCAGTCATTTTGTGACGATGTAATTTTTGCTGCATGCTTCTATCAGTTAGTAATTTTGCTGCGATGTTTATATCAGTTAGTAATTTTGCTGCGATATTTATATCAGTTAGTTTGTCCGCAATACCATTCAGTTCTTTTTGTCGCGATGTGTACTCAGGTAAGTTCACACGGCCTCGCGTGCGAAAATATTAGTCATGTCAAGATGAAGTCAGTACATATTTCAATTGTGGCATATTCGCGTACTAGCGCGTACGAGAGAGTAAAGAGTTAACGCGTATCTTCGTAAAATGTGTTATTTCTGTGCGTAATGGGGTGGAGAGACCACCTCACTTGTACAGGTGTTTGGGATTTCGACAGCTTTGTATAGTCCAGTGTGTTTTCCGAAAGCGATAAGCTTTTTACGGTAGGTTGGGTCCGTGAGTAGGCTTTGTAGCTTGCACGGGGGATTTAGGAACGTTCGTCGGGCTGCCGCGAGTGCGTTGCAATCCATCAGTAAGTGTTTCACGCTGATAGCCACTTGGTGGCAACAGGGGCAAGGAGGCGCGTTTGGTCCTATGTCGACATCCATCAGGTGGTTGTGAGTCATTCACGTGTGTCCCGTGCACAAGCGGTTGATGAACACTTGGTCTTTCTGTTGGTGAACTTTGTTTCCCATTCTTCGACTGAAGATTTGACTGAAAGTCTTTTTTGTCCACTCTGCTGCCACATTTCATCCCATCGGGATGTTATTTGGGAGTTGATGATAGGGAACCAGTCCTGGTAATGTTTTGCGAAAAATGGTTCTTGGTGAGTAGATGCCAGTTTAGCAAGCGAGTCCGCAAGTTCGTTTCCTCTTATTCCCGCGTGCCCGGGGATCCAGCAGAATTCCACTGCCTGACCCGTCTCGGTCATCACAAAGAGATCGTGCTGCATTTTACGTAGAACTGGATGTTCGTAGTGTAGTGTTTTAAGCTATGTGAGGACACTCAGACTGTCTGAGAATACGACGTATTTGGGGAAGTGATGTGTTTTTGCAATAGAGATGGCTAGTTTGAGTGCGTGAAGCTCCTGAGAGAACACGGAGGCCTCTTGTGAGAGGTTGGCGGAGAGTGGGGTGTCCCCGCGCACAGCGGCGGCTCCCACTCCGTCCGCGGTTTTGGAGCCGTCAGTGTATTGGTGGCGGTGCTCTAAATATTCTTCCTCGAGTAGTCTTAGAAATTCCTGCCGGTACGTGTTGGTTGGAGTAGTTGCTTTAGGGACATTTATAGATCTGTAGAGGTCCTTAAATGACCCTACATTATCCTAATAACACTAAACACATTATACGTGCATCACAAGCACTATTACGAGTAAGCAATCGCATCTTTTGATCTCATTGTTGCATATCTCTGTAGGTAGCAACAACATTTCCGTTCAGCCAGTACAAACAGCTTCCAACCATAATGGCAATGCAACAAATATTTATTTTAGCTAAATAAATTTGCATACCCACGCACTAAAAGCCATTTAACATGAATCAGATGGAATAAATGATTCAGTGAAATATTTTTACAAGATTAAGTGGAATATTTTTACAAAAATTCAGAGATTTTTTTTTACATAAATCTGGCAACAAGCTGAGGGGAGTCTTCCACTCTTTCGCTTGGCGGGTCGAAGAAGATCGTCGTTTCTCGTGGCAATTTCAAAATAGCAACAAAATTAAGGAAGTGATACCAGGCCACCGAATAAAGTGTTCCCTTAAGACCTGGCCAAACATAAAGATAACTATAGGCTTACCTTGGATACTGCTCCACAGAAGACAGGTGAGAATGAGTTTAATATGTCCTATTCCCCAGTGTAGAGCAGACTAATAAAGACAGTTGCAGATCCTGCAGCCACTGCAAGGCACAAAGCTAGCTTAGGGATCCCCAGCCAAATGCCATACCAAGATTGCCAATTATGATAGCAATCTTTTATTCTGAGTAGCATCCTACCTTGATCCATGCCATTGTATGTATATAT
>SDVV010016090.1:0-14345 GCA_016164225.1 Gammarus roeselii
ATATAATACAAGCATTCTTTTCAATCAACTTACTATCATGTCTCAAAAGCATGCATATTCGAGTATATTTCTCGCGCCGGAATTAAACCCAACTGACCTCCACAGCCGCCCGTAGGCCACTCACCTGCTGGATGTCACAGAGACAAGAAACATTGCACTTGTCGCTGAACTGAAGGGGGAACATGAAGGCACCTCATGAATAATTCAATTGGATGAGCATAGGCAGAAATGCAGCAGATGAAGAGAAGGCTGCTGTCTATTGTGTTTGTGGTAGTAAAGGAAGCACTCTTGATAGAGTCTGATTAAAAAAGTAACTGTACATAGGTAAACTACATCAATTATCTGTTCATTCAATTGCTCCTCACAGGAATAACAGTTGAAATGCGTCGATTTTTTTTCATAGCTTACGTGCTTAGAACTCCATATTTTCTTCACATAACTATAAGGTTTTCACCACTAATCCATTTTAGTTCATTATTATATGTCTTCAGTGGTACAATGTTAGATCGTAACGATACTATCAATAGACCAAGAACACGTCAAAGTGTATATCCTTGCCATGCAGTTCGTAGCGAGCACTCACACGAGCGTATGCAAACATCCATAAAACTGGTTCTTAAGTTATAACCAAACTCTTCATTTATAACATATTTTACATCCGTATACTGTTATATGTGAACTTATCCCATCCTAGGGAGAAAATATGTTGGCCATACAGCTCGTTACGTTAAGAGGCGTATTTTAATTTCTACGAAAAAATTCCGTCTTGGATAAATTGGGAAGGAAAAACACATTGCAACAGTGAACAGTGATCTGAGCAACACTGTATTAAACACATTGCAACAGTGAACACTGATCTGAGCAACACTGTATTAAACAAATTGCAACAGTGAACACTGATTTAAGCAACACCGTGTGAAACACATTGCAACAGTGAACGCTGATTTGAGCAACACTGTATTAAACACATTGCAACAGTGAACACTGATCTGAGCAACACTGTATTAAACACATAGCAACAGTGAACACTGATCTAAGCAACACCGTATGAAACACATTGCAACAGTGAACAATGATCTGAGCAACACTGTATTAAACACATCGCAACACTGAACACTGATCTCAGCAACACCGTATGAAACACATTGCAACAGTGAACACTGATCTGAGTAACACTGTATTAAACACATTGCAACAGTGAACACTGATCTAAGCAACACCGTATGAAACACATCGCAACACTGAACACTGATCTCAGCAACACCGTATTAAGCACATTGCAACAGTGAACACTGATCTGAGTAAGACTGTATTAAACACATTGCAACAGTGAACACTGATCTAAGCAACACCGTATGAAACACATTGCAACAGTGACCACTGGTCTGTGCAACGCTGTATTAAACACATCGCACCAGTGAACACTGATCAGAGAAGCCCTGTATTTACATAATTCTAATCAATTTGTCTAAATGCAAAAATCGTTATTTTGATCAGTTGACAACGCATACAGTGGTTCATGATAAATACAGATAGTGTATTGGCTCTAGTGCGCTCTATAAATAATGAAACTTTCTTGAGATTGTTGTGAGTTAGTGTACATCAACAGTCCATATACATGATGGGTAATGTTAGAAACATCCCTGTGATCCAGGAAGCGTTTTGCTAGCAGGTGAAAATAACAAACAACGTCCCAAATAAAGATATATATCAATGAACTTGAATACTCCAGTAAACAATCTTATTTTAGTCTATAGAACTCGTGTTCTCTCGTTACCATTTTTTAATTGTGGTCAAGAATGTTGACAACTTTCAATTGAGGTCACCACATCTATTGGCAGTATAGGGGGAACAGGAGACCCAAGTAAACAATAAAAGTCAAGCAGAGCCGAATGCAAACTCATGATATGTATCTAAATTCTTTCAAGGACTGTTGTGAATGTTTTTTGTTATCACTTTTACAACAATGATATCAGTAATTACATCCAAGTTTAGGTTTAATTAAGTAACGAGCATACCAGACCTATCTCAATCCCACCAAATAGTTGTTTGTACGGAACATACTGTATGTGCTCTCACATCCGTTTCTCCAATACTAGGTTAAATAAACTATGCCACGTAATGAGCTCTCTTGTAAATCGTCAGAAGGAGACTGCTTGTACGGCCATGATAAGCGACGGCCAGCGCATTTGAAACCAGAACACCCAGTTTTTTTTTGATCAATGGGATGACGGACTGTGATATAACACTAATAACTTGAATCTCAAAACAGTAAGGTTGACGATCCCTTTTATTCGAAATAAATTTTAGCATGATCTGATCAACTTTAGCATGAGCTGATTGTGGTACGGGCTAGATGTACAGTCATTGCAAAAATAGCATCGAGTGGCACCTTCCCTTAACATCCACCCAGCTCTTTCTCCATTCGATAACTCAGCTCCCTTCACCTCAGTAGCCTGTCCCACAATTACTCACATCAACACAGTCACGTCGAGGCTGTCGAAGAAGGAGGGTGACGCTCGTCTGCTCATCCGTCTTACAGGGAGATCAAAAGCTGTGCATTGCAATACTCTCTTCAACATTTATTGTGAATGCCAAAAACCTCACTCAATTATAAATTACATGAAAATTTTGAAGCGGCTAGAGAGCACTGAAACAAAAAGTGTTGTCCTGCAACAGGATTAAAATCTTTCTCGTCTGGGTACGAGAAGCTACACCTAAACTACTGAGTATCGGACCGAGGGTTAGAGAGAATTCTCTTATTCTATAAGCGTAATGGTCAAATACTATTATAGATGATAAAAATTATAATCCGTTTTATTCATCGTACATTAATGTTTGAGGCTTGAAAGTATTGATTTTGGTCACTCTATACAGAGAAGGTATATCGTTCAAATTGTTAAGCTAAACATTCAGAAGGGTGGGAGTTGGTCCTGAACTACCAAACTCTTGCTCTACACCCTACTTCAGATGCAATCTCTAGACCATCAAGGAAAAAAAAACAAGCGGACACTGCAGTAGATTATAAAAAAAATCATTGCAATGCATATCAAATGGGGGCACTGGAATGTTCTGTAATAACCCACAATCCGATAAATATTTTTTCACGCCTAGTGAATTAAAAAAACTCTTGAAATACATCAATTTAGTTGATAGTAGCATTCCCAGTTACGCGCCAAGCGGTTGTCATTTTCATTACAAATGACAAAGTAATATAACCACCCAATTGCTTCTGTATCACCAGACGAAGAAAGCAGATGACCTAACATATGACCTCTCCCGTGTTGAAACGATCCTTGCTCCACCATGGCAGTGGTAGGGGTTTCATTCAAATTTACACTGCAGCTAAGCTAAACAAATACACATAGGTAACAAAAAATAAAGCATCATTCACGATCAACAGCACCGAGGTTCGAACAAGCAAGGATCGCCATGCCGTTCGATGCTGCGCATGCTTACAAGGAAACGGATTGTGTGTGTAAATGTGAGCATTTCAAACAGGTCATCAAAAACTGTACATCAATATTTATAAATTTAAACTTTTTAAATGTATGTTACTCATTTTATTTTTATCGTAAATTACAGCAGTGTTTTAATTTGAACCATGCGTTCGGGTATACGTCGTGGTAAATTAGCAACCGTTTAAACCACCATACCTCCTGTTTTAGGTTACAATATTTGATTGAAATCATCAAAAATCTTGACTTAACATGTTATCTATTTATTACTAACATAATGTCAAACTTTTCTGCGGTCACTTTATGAAGTAAGTTGACCGGAATTTAACAGGGCAATGTTTTGCTAACTCATTCTTGAGCAAACAGAATTATATATCAAACAACAATCGTTTCAAAGTTGGTGGACACAAAGCTCACCGAAATGCAATTTTCGAACGCTACGGAAGGTATTAGTTTTATTTTTAGGTATGTGTTCCTTCACAGTCGTTAGCGAGTGCAAACCATTCACTTTGTCCACCGTCTAACAATAAAGAAGAGATCATACAAAATATCGAATTCAATTATCGCATCTAGAAGAGATGGCAGAGTGTCGTAATTTTCCAGTTCGTATCACCAAAATATTACATTCTTTCGCAGTCTACCTCATCTTGCAGCGAGAAGAAAAATTAGAGGAAGACTTTGTCCCGCCAGGAAACTGTACCGGAGACAGATACCTGCTTTGTATGGTGATATGTAAATGTGCCTGACGGCGTGAATTTTAACCATGGAGTCGACGAACTTGGTATGTGTTCATTAATAGGGATAAGGTTAATCTAAAATTGTTTTAATTGACAGAGCTGGATGAAATGTGGTAAGATTATTTGAATTAAGCCGTGCAAAGAAAATTATTATATGACATAGAGCAGAAAAAAAAATCATTCTGTGAGTTGTAATCGTTTTAATGGGTCATCTAGTGAGGACTTATATATTTATAATTGAATGACGCGTAGTTTTAGCAAAACCTTGGAGTGTAAAATATATGTTAGTCATAAAGCCGCGAAGTATATTTTTTTTGGTACCTGAAAACTCAGTACCCAGCCTTACTCAAACAGTAATTTAAATGCTTAGATCGGATAAACACTTAATGACTCAACAAAAATGCGAATCATGGTAAGTCATAATAGAATACATCTCACATTTAGCGTCCGTCGTGATAGAATTATTATAACCATTTTTCTAGCACTGCACACTGAATAAGACAATTATCTAACATCATTCCTGATGCGGTGTGAACCTGATACCGTGTTTATAAGGTTCGCTGCGTACGGTTCCATTCAAATAGTTTTCAATTCAATTTTGACCAGCCAGGTCCTAGTAGATTGTACAAGAGATCCAGACCAATTTGATGATGTCTTTCGTTCGATTTATTATTTGTGGATCGGCCTTCAGCATATTTTATTGTTTTACATATAAACTTTCAAAATTTCAATAAAGCTCTATTATTTTCCTGAATATACCTCCATGGGACTGAGTTGAAATAGACGGAATGAGTTTACGGGAGTTAGATGGATTTTTTTTGTAATGTGAATAAATAATATTGTGCTTAGTAGCTGAATCATCGGTTCTGATCTGAGCAACGTATTCGGTGAACGCTGCAGGAAAAAAAAAACTTTCCAGAAGTTCAACCATATTGGGTTCAACACAACCTGTTCCGAACAATACCATCGATCAATAGAGAGGGTCATAGAGACTAAGTGATCCAAGTGCATAGGACTTGTTAACATAAAAGACCACTTACCTCATAAGGTATCGAATTATTACTTCACATCACTCGATCATCGACACATCGTACGCGACTCGTCCTATCGACCTCATTGAAAGAAAATGCAACTTTTCTGTTGTTATCTCCCAGAGAGGAGAAAATGGAAGTCGTTGCCATTCACACATTCACGTTCACCAGAAGCAACAACGTAAATGTAGCACAAAATATGAAACACATTTTAAGGAAAATCGCCCCGACAGGAGTGTGGGTGGAGAAATGTGTTCAAGTCAATGATGATAATCCTACTATCACACAACTGATCAGTCCCGTTTCCTGTCTTCAAATTCCACATAACCTCAACTATCAAAACACTCGTTTCCCCATCCTCTCCCCAGCAAAAATGATTGCAGAAATAGAAATGTAAGCTGTCCATAATGTTGGGACAATATCTTATAGCTGATGGGCAGCGGCGTCTTTGCGCGACATGATGAGGTTCACGGGTGCTTAATTCTTCGGTAATTAAGAGTGGAACACAATTTGGAGAGATTCGCGCTTGCCAGAGCTATGGATGAAGCAAAATATTGTATTGGTAAGTTGGATACTTTCTCAGTTAACACTTATTAGTGTATGGAACAGCGCATAGATTTGAAGCAATAATTCAAATAATTCTGTTAAAGATTATCAATAATTCAGCTGCATCATTTCAAGAAATTACAAGGAATTGGTTTCTAAAGCTTGTACGTCTCAAATATTTCGCAACTGACGTTATTATGAGAAGTATCACTACAAAAAATAACACTGCGATAACGTATACGAAACGATAAGACCTCACAATTCTGACTGATGAAACTTTGGAACAGTTTCTCACTAAATTACACTTTTTGAAGTGATGTATTTTCTGACCAATCAAATGCGACGTGATGGACACAAACGGTATCATTTATTTCAATACATAAATAAACGCAAATATTTATTTGTATTATTAGTAGGCCAAGAGAATCAAATCTGTTTGAGGAGCCTTATTGAGCTCATTACAACTTGTAACTGAGAAAATGGACCGAATATGAACGGTAACCTTTATCTTATATCCATGGCTGAATGAACATAAGAGCACAACCATACGCATTTATGAAATTGTAATTTTCAACAAAGCTGATTTACTTTGGAAACATCGGATACATATTGTAGGATTTTTTATACACAATTTTCAGAAAACGCGGTGTCAATGAACTTCTGGATCGACGAAGGCAGAATTTTTAACGGCTTCATAATATCAGAATTTAAAATCAATCGTGGATTGCCTATGGCAATCTTTCAACATGTGGGATGAACTTTTTTGCGCTAAAATATAGTCAGACACATATCATAAGTGAACATACCTAAAGTGGAGTTAACGCAACTTATGATAATTAAATAAAAAATAATAATGTAAAGATCTAGCGCCTTCGCCTCTTTCACGAATGAGATTTGGTGAAACCCAAGCCTGAGCCGGTTTGGTTGCCGTCTGTTGCTGATATCTAGTTGAAAGGACGGAGACGGTCAGATGAACACAGCAATACATTTACATTTAGTTCATATTGTAAAATCCCGAAAGTCTCAAACAACCTCGTTTTTCTCACTATGATATCGGCTGAGAAAATCATGCCCAGGGAGGAATTGTTCTATGAAACTATGTAGCAGCTATTAGGCTCAAAATTATTGAACATTAGTTATTTGGAACTTGGAACGTGTTCTTAGTTGCAACGAACATATATCATCTTGTACAGGTCAGGATCCAGAAATTTATTCATTTTAAATCGATGCCACTCTTTCGCTTGAGCGTTGAGAAATTGGATCAAAGCTCACCCGCATTGCAATGATCAATAGATTATTTTTCACAAACATTTATCCTTCAAAATTTCCGCCATCAGCTGCAATAAATTCCTCGATACGAAGGCTGAAACTGAAGACAATTTCCCGAGCATTTCATTGTTTGTCGAAGTAATAACTCCACTCATTTATTTCTTCAGTTCATCGAGTGATGCATGTTTCGATCTGACACACGGTCCTTGACGTAACCCTACGTCGCAGATACAGCAGACACTAGGCCGAAATCCCCCAGCAAAGGGGATGATCGACGGCAAGGTTCACCTCACACTCTCATACACTCACACTCGAACACCTTAGCCCTTTTGCGCAAAAAAAATCCGCCTGGGAACCCCGAAACACACCCTCCGGGTCATGAGTGCGGTTTCAGGTCAATGTCGGCAGCAGGGCCCGACAGTGTGAGTTTACCCCTGCCACGTCATGATGACTGGGCCTCCCCCTGTCCACGACCATCCCGTCTCTCAACGATGTACCTTGGGCGGGAACACCCACCAGGGCAGCGTGAAAACTCATCCGTTCACAGTGATTCTCCACTTACGCCTATCCAGTGCATGCTCTCTCGCTACCTCCACACTCAGGTCTCTCCTTCCCAACACCTGCTCCACAAAATCCATCCACCCAAACTTCGGTATCCCTTTAGGCCTACGTCCACTCGCCTCTGTCGTCCACACCCTTTTCACCAATCCCTCCTCATATATCCTCACTACGTGCACGAACCATCTAAGAACACGTGAATCAACTCTGTCGTCGAACTTCTTCACCATCCTCGCGTTGTTAGTGAACCTGTCACTCAGCGACACTTTAGCCATGCTCATCAAACATTTCAGCTCAAAAATATTCAACCTTCTTCTCTCCTCTGCTCTCACCTGACAAGTCTCAGCTCCGTACAGCACAGTTGGGACAACGACACCCTCATACAGCCCTCTCAATACTTCCATTTCAAACGTCCTGCAGCTCATTACTCTCTTAAGTGCACCCAAAACTTTACACCCCTCCTTCACTCGCGACTTCACCTCAGTTTCCACTATTTTAGTCATCTCCTCATGGTATCCCACATACTTAAAACACTGAACTTCTTCCAACAACTCCCTATTTAGGAGGACGCTAAATCAGCCCTCATCGGCAGACCTCGAGCATCTTATTACTTTAATTTTACTCACGTTCACTCGAAGCTTGCTCCCCTCACATACTGTACCTAACTCTGTCACCAGCCTACATAGCTTCTCCTCTGAATCCGCCACCAGAGCCGTATCATCCGCAAACAGCAACTGGCTCAACTGCCAACTCCGCCCATTCGCTTAGAACAGCTTCAAGCCACGACCCAGCACATTCGCGTTCACCTCCCTGACCACTTATCCAAATAGAGATTGAACAGCCAAGGAGACATCACGCAGCTTTGTCTCAGGCCCACTTTCACTGAGAACCAACTTCTCATTTAGCTTCACACACTGACACATGCTCGGCTGCAAAACTCTGCATCGCTTTCAAAAGCTTTTCACCCCCCTCATACAAGCGCAACACTCTCCTCAGCGCTTCCATGTCAATCCTGTCGTGTGCCTTTTCCAGAACCATGAAGGCCCGGAACACATCCTTTCCCTTTGCAAGGTGCTTCTCACAGACCTGTCTCACTGCAAAAATCTGATCGGCACTCCCTCTACCACTCCTTAAGCCACATTGTTTCTCTCCAATTGCTCAATCCGTACATTCTCTAATCCTTTTGATCAGCACTCTGCCATACAGCTTACCGACCACACACAACAAACTGATGCCTCCTGGTTTGTAGCCTTCATTTTTTATCTCCTGTGCCCTTATGCAGCGGGACAAAGCAGTCACTGCGCCACTCAATTGGTACTACGCCCGCCACAAAACAAATGTTCCGTAGCCTCACCAACCCTTCGGCAATCGTTATTCCACCCTTTTTCAGACACTCAGTCGCAACGCCATCCAAGCCAGGGGCTTTCCCTGTTTTCATCACCTCCACCGCCTCCTGCACCTCTTTTCTAGTAATGTCCGCAGCAAGTCTCTCTCCGAAAACCGGCATCTGCCCACCACCCCCCCCACAACAGAAATGTCAGCCTCACTGTTATCCTTGACATCCAACAATTGATAAAAATACTCGTCCCACCTTTTCCGTACACCACCACTTTCCGTGAACAACTGGCCTTTCTCATCGATCACTGCCTCCTCCTTTCTGGTCTCTCCCTTTCTCACCCTCTTAACCTCTTTTCAGAACATCTTTTTGTTCTCCTCAAAGTTCTGGCACGACCGTCTACCCCACCTTACATCAGCGTTCTTTTTTGTTCCCCTCACCACTCGCTATACCTCTTTCCTCTTCTTCGTATAGTTGTCATAGGCCACCACCGATTTCGCCTGCAACCACTCCTCAAGTTTGACATCCTCGTTCCACCATTCGCAGCCCTTTCGTCTGCACCGGCCCACACGTCGCACATCACACACATTTCTCGAAAATCTCAACAAGGCATCCATGAACATCTTCCATTCTTTCTCCACATCTTGCAGGTCCTGCCCTCTCACGTTGCCAAATTCCTCCCTAAACGCCCGCTGGAACCCCTCCGCCCGGCTTTTCTCCTTTAGCTCACTACTTTCACAACCTCTCTTCCTCCTCTCTCTTCTCTGTTCCCCTCACCTAAGATCCACTCTCAATCTTCCCTCCACCAACACATAGTCAGACAATCTTCCATCCTCTCCTCTCAACACCCGCACATCAAACAGCCTCCCCACCACTCTCCTCGAAATCAGCACAAAATCCATCAGCGCTCTCTCCACCACTTCACCATGGGCCATTCTTACCCATGAGTACTTTTGGATGTCTCGCTTCTTGGACTGGCTGTCTCCCACAACCAGCTCCTGCTCCATGCATAAGCCTATGAGATTTTCTCCACTGTCTTTCCTACCAGGCACACCAAACTTCCCTATCACATTATCCCTACTGCATCTGCCACTCTCGCATTAAGGTTGCCCAGTACAGCTACATTGAATTGACTTCCAAAACTCTCAATACGCTCGCTCAGATCAGTCCACTTTGTCTCCTCCTCACTCCTATCGCTACCAGGTCCATACGCACTTTCAAATACCCATTTTTCTACGACAAACATTACTGTCACCCACATCAAACTTGAGGACACCTCTTTCCAGTCAGTAACGCTACTATCCAGTCGATCACTCAATAGCAACACCACACCTTCTCGTGCCCAACCTTCATCTACGCCTGATTTTCTTCCACTTACCACTCAAACTCACGTTCATTCGCCCTTACCCTTCAACTTCGTCTCACTCAGCGCCAACACATCTAACTTCGTCCTCACAAACACATCACCAATCTATCTCTCCTTTGCTTCATTCGTACTACAACCACGCACATTCAGCGACCCTAGCAATAGGGTTCGTAGAGGCGTGCGCCTCTCGTCACACCGCTCGTCTTGCCGTCTTTTATGGAGAAATTTTACATTGGAGGGGATTCCTAGCCCCATCGCCCCGCCCCTTATTAGTCGCCTCCTACGACACGCAGGGGTTGCACTAGCAGTATTCTAAGCCCCGGATACAGGGCTCCCCTTTTAGTCGCCTCCTACGACACGCAGGGGTTACGGTAACAATATTGTAACACCCCCGCTACTTAACTAGAGCTGCCGGGAAGTCAGAAGTGATCTGCCTAAATTCAGGAACACAAAAAATGCAATTCTTCTTTAGTAGAAAGACAATACTAGGGCAAACAAAACGAGATTGAGCTCAATGAGCAGCGTGACCCCATAAAGTTTCCATTGCAGGAAAACAAACCAAGTCGACATGACTCGTGAACTCATCGAGCGCATGTCACTATGACTCTTGGACTAGACGAGAGTTGAGGTGCGAGGCTGCC
Source organism: Gammarus roeselii (assembly GCA_016164225.1). Classification (NCBI taxonomy): domain Eukaryota; kingdom Metazoa; phylum Arthropoda; class Malacostraca; order Amphipoda; family Gammaridae; genus Gammarus; species Gammarus roeselii. Next base: position 10,943 of record SDVV010016090.1, read on the forward strand.
CAGCTGGTCGGATGTGCAGGCAGCGTCCTCAAACAGCCACCACCGCCTTGAAGGCCTGGTCCAGGTCCTGTATGAGTTCATCTTGCGACTCGAGCACCACGGAGAACCGCACCAGCGAGTTAGTGATGCTGAGCCTGACGCGGTCCTCGTTTGGCACTGAGGCGTGGGTCATCAACGAGTGCAGCTCGCAGAGACTCTCGTGGCCACCCAAGCTCACGGCCAGCGTAAACACCTTAGGGTTCTCAATGAACTTCTTGGTGACGGCCAGATCGTTGCCTTTGATGTACACGGAGATCATGCCTGTGTGGTCGTAGCACTGCTTCTTGGCCAACTCGTGCTGTGGGTGAGACGGCAGGGCAGCGTTTTTAGGGACCTATTCACGAGGGAGCAGTCGAAGGGGGAAGCCACACCACCGATTGCATTCTGCTAGTAGCGAAGCTGCGTGTGCACGGCCTCGTTGCTGGTGCAGACGGCGCCCATTACCTCGTCGGTGTGGCGTTGAGGTACTTTATGCACGAGTGCGTCACTATATCAGCGCCCACCGTAGGGGGGCGCTGGAAGTACGGCTACAAAAACGTGTTGTCCACCACAGTTCATTGTTGACGGTCGTGGGGTGAGGTAGTGTGTGGCTAGTCCTCCTCTGCCTGAAATATAATAGAGGAGGTCACTTCATTTGCTGTGTTAAACATTAACACACGGCAAATGCTAAGTCTGCCGATTTTAAACTATTGTTCGGATCATTGAACGAAGTGTGTGCCACATTTAAACACCGTGTTTATGTGTCTGATAAACTAATAAACAAATCAGGCCCTCTTTACTTTATTCAAACAGTGTGAGGGTAGAACTCTCCCCACTGGCCTCCCTTCCCGGCTTTCCCATCTACAGGCGAGAAGCAAGCAAACCGCAAACTCTCTGCGCCTCGGTAAGCCACACACCCAAAAACCTCACCCCTACCCGAGACTGCTTACCGCAAACAGTGCGGTAAGAGCCTCGCGCTTCCTGCCCCTTCCGACACATCAGTTCACTGCGTTCATCGCATATCACTCCATCGCCCTCTCTGCACATCAGCTCATTGCGCTCAACGCACATCACTCCATCGCCCTCTCTGCACATCAATTCATTGCGGTCCTCGCACATTACTATATCGCCCTCTCTGCACATCAGTTAATTGCGGTCCCCGCACATCACTCCATCGCCCTCTCTGCACATCAGTTCATCGCACTTGAATGGCTCAGCACAGAGCAAAGCATCACATCCTTGGGAACTTCGACTCCTACTACAGCTGCGCTCGTCCGACGAACCCCGCGCCAATTAGGCTGTAACCGCAGCCTTCCTGCCTTGACAACGAAGCCCGCGCGCCCTTCGCCCTCACCTCTCAGCTGACCTGGACCAAGGGGGGCCTTCAAGAGTCAGCCTTGCCCGGACACACCCCATCACAGCTGATTTGGATACTCGCGTCCATCCTGGACTTGACTCTGGACATCGTACAAAAAAAATCATCTTTGGAAGACTCTCTCAAGCTACAGGTTGTCTGGTTATCAAAGTAGTGTTTCAATTCATGTTTACTTTAGTGTTTCAATGCGTGTATACTTAAATGTTCTCGATGGTGCGCACTCGAAACATTTTATCCTACATTTAAATAGCACTTGTTATAATATTGCTTTAGTGCCGAAATATTTCCTAAAGTAACGATAAATAGTGTATTATGAGTGTTAAGCGCCAAAGGAAAATGATGTTCTCTTGTGCTGAGATGACCAAAAACTTATCCCACAAGGGACTTACTCTGTCGGCATCATCAGACTAACGCAGACTAACATCAGGAAAAAAAAATCCACTCTGTAGAAACAGGTGTCATTAGTTCCATTGTGTTCTATTAGTTCGATTTCTATCTCAACTTAGTTTATGTTTATTTCAGCTGTGCTCTTATTACTTGTTTGTACTTTATCAATGTTATTAAGGGTATAGGTATACTGATTTTGAACATCTCGAATGAAACTGCTATTGTCACTGCATAATTCTAATTCTAATTTGAAAACGCATTTCCGCACTGATTGGACAAATCTGTTAGGATGTCGCCCTGTTAGAATTCAGCTCTAGTTTGTTTTTCCTATATATTAACTGTGAACGTGTTAGCTGTGTGTCTATAACCGTATTCTAAGATGTTACTGATGTTAAGATTTTCGACATTGTCAAATGTGGCCGGTTCTCTGTAACAAAACCACAAGTATCCTGTTTCAGATAGTATCATTGTATTGTACCACTTTATATCTTGAAGCTTAGAATCGTGCTACGATTTCATAACACCCCATTTCCTGAATTGTAATTCTTTTTTCGTGATCTTCTAATATTCCGCCGGTCATGTCTGGTACAAGGTTGGTGCCCAGGATCATGATATCATTGATTTATTGAGAAGCAGATGGGAGCAGCTACGAATTAGTTTAGCTTTGCATTCAACCCAAATCCCGTAATAGGAAGTAACTTTGCCCTAACGCGCATCCGACGTTACGCGAATCCGACTCTCATTTGTATTATTCCCGTTTTTATTCCGTTTTCGAATCGTCGATTTAATCGTCACATCCCGCATCTAATTATAGTATTGCATTCATATCTGCTGTCTACAAGAAATCACAAAAAATAGAACTAGAACTAACGGTCCATTTTCCCACCGGTAAATTCAATAACAGTCCAAGATGGTTCAGGCTAAACTAGAATGTGGCATCTGCCACACCTCGTACGCCCCCGAATTAATCGATTGCCTAAGTTCTTCTGGCTCATCTGCTAGGAATTTGCGTAGCAGTCCCTCAAATGGGGAATGCAAGACATTACGCTGTAAATTTTGTCAAGCGGCAGAGGAATTTAAACAACTGAAAGCACAAATCAGTCGCGCCTCCGATGGCTTACCTTAAACAGAGACGGTCTCATCCAATGGCTTATCCATGACAGAAACAGTCAACATGGAATCCCGATTGCTAGCTGTTGAATTAAAATTGGAAAACGTGCTGAAACAATTTCATGAATTTGAAGATCTGATAAGCAGCGAAATAGCAGCAGTCAAAGAAACTGTCGAGGCCACCCAAAATCAAGTGAAAGAACTCCAAGTGCACCTAGACTCCGAATTCGCCAAGAAGGTTTCAGCTCTAGACGCTGAGACAAACGATCGTATTAAAGCGATAGAAAACTCAGTCTAAGATATCGAGGCACTGTACACAACCGTAGTAAGTAGGAGGCAGCCACGCTGTGACAATGCAACACACGTTGGACCACAATCTTACCACTTTCGACCCAATACACGTAACCGATTCGATGTCTTGCCCGATGAAATGGACTCTCAGAATACAGAGGAAATTATTGTGATTGGTGATTACAATGTCACCTCCTTCAAATCAAATCAGCGAAAAGGGAG
>SDVV010016091.1:0-14344 GCA_016164225.1 Gammarus roeselii
ACCTCCTCTCCCTGGGTCACCTTGTCTCAACCAACCTCGATGCATATAATAAAAATAACCAATGCAAAGTTTATCACCATGAAAAAAGGGCAGAGAAAAATAATAGAGCCCAAGCAAGAAGAAACAATAAAATACTAAAATAAAGTGTTAATGATCTATAAAGTGAATAAATGAATAATCATCCATCCACACCAAAAGATCGGAGAAGTAAGGTTCCGCTGCAATAAGCTTGTTGGGACTCTGGAAATGCCAGGTCGTATTTTACACTGGCTACCAATCAAGATCTACGTGAATAATTTTTCTCGTTGGTAATGACCAGTCACAGTGTCACAAGAGCTAATCATTCTATTCTAAATTTGTTAAATATGAACATGCTTTGAAGTATGTCACATGATAAGCAGTCCATGTGCACGGCTACCGGCCCACGGCAAAAACCTTCACGCCTGATGGACTACCTGCACAGTCTTGCTGCTCCGGTACTGATTCAAGTTACATAAGCATTATTTAGTGCGTGATCGTATAGAATCCAACATTAAGAGGAACTTTTCTGTCGATACGGTATTTATAATATAATTTTCTGCCCTATCCAATGGCAAAATTGCTGGCCTGTAGCATGGTCAATGCAGGACAGAAGACAGGATGGGGGACGGGGGATGAGGATCCGAGACAGTATGCTTTGAGATCGGAGAAGTAAGGTTCCGCTGCAATAAGCTTGTTGGGACTCTGGAAATGCCAGGTCGTATTTTACACTGGCTACCAATCAAGATCTACGTGAATAATTTTTCTCGTTGGTAATGACCAGTCACAGTGTCACATTAAAAAAAAATTGCTTTTGCATTTCAGATTTACATTTATTCAAAAACTCTTTTCTCCATTCAAACATTGCAGTTTTGTTCTTGGAGCCTTAGGCCTCCCATCGCTGCTCTTGATTGGCTGCAGACCAAATGACCTGAGCGGCTGTCTAGTGTGCGCCAACAGCTGTGCAGGTCGTCCATCAGGTGTGATCGTGTTTGCCGTGCACATAGACCTCTTATCCGGTGACATACTTCCAGTCATGTTAATACTTGATATATGGAGAATAGAATGGTTAGCCCATGGCAAGGCGCAGGCTTTACAAGGGTACATACTGCTTAATTCTAAACTATATATGCACCAATTTTTTTAAATGTTTACTCTATCTCTACAAAATCTACCTCAACCAACGATGTGAAACCGTGGGAGAAGAGAGTGCAGGGACGAGCCCTTGCTTAACAATTATCTGGTGTCCACAGTAAACATTATAGCTATCACACGAGTGGCCGTTCGTTAACTGAAACATAACCCAGAAAGATAATTCAGATCAGCAACAACACTGTACCACGCCGCAGATACGCACGTGTTGAGACGGGGATGGGGAAGGTCGGACACATCTTCTTTCCATCATCCCCGTCTCAACACGTGCGTGTCCGCGGGTGTAAAGGATTTTTTTTGGGCAGTTCGCGGGCGCGGTTTCCACCGCCACAGGTGGAAACCGGAGCTAAACAACAACAACAATCGGTACATAATTAAATAACAAATATTAAATTTATCACCATGAAAAAAGGGCACAGGTAAAATACCAGAGCCACTGAAAAAAATATAATAGTCATCTATTCACCCCGTTTTGAGTGCCGGAGTGGAATTTGAGGTGTCCCTTGTCATCAGCCACACCCCTTATGTGGGATTCGGCCTTGCGTAGGTATCTGTATTTTAGACACGACCTACACTATTCGTTTTTCTTAACACAATACATTTCCAATGGCTTAAAACTACAAGAAATTTCAATAAGGAACGCACTAATTTGGAAAAAAAATCACACATGAAAGAACTTTCAAATGAGTTTATTGCAATAGAATTTCTATAACTGTAGTAGAAGTTCCAAACTTTGCCCGAGCGTGACCTCGGACAGATGGACATCAACGCATTTTGAAGCAGAGTCTGAAACCCTTTCGAATGATCCTAAACTAACACTCATCATTCTGACGAAGAAACAACAGCACTGTGTTTTTGTTGAGGATAAAACGGCACTGTAAAACAATATGTTTCCTCAATAGAGGTGGGAGACATACTTGCACGTGAGACATTAAATTCAAATTAGAAATAATGAAAAAGATTGTCACTACATGAGGCAAAAAAATCACGAACGGTTATTTCAAGCCACCGCGAACGTATCGCAAAGCATCTGGACAGGTCAGCCAAAAATAGGCTCAATAATTGTCTCAGAACATCGCAGCACATCTTACATATATAAAATGACAAAGCAACGGAAAGATCACGCAAACTGTTGACGATACGAACCATCTTTGAACTCCACGTCTGAACGCACATAAGTGAGAACAAATACCAATACACTGTGCAAGCAATGTCAACAGTGTTTGAAAGAAGGAGATACAATTATGGAAGTTGTGACGAGCACCGGTAGTCCAGTGCTAGCTAGCTTAGTGAAAAACAGAAGATAAACAACTGAAGAGATAAAAATATGAAAAATGTCTCGTTCATTTATAGGCAGATGCAACTCTCATACTCTAACCAACACCTGCTCAAATGCCTCACGACAGTCTTAGCGCCACAGTCCCTTGACCGTTAGCAAGTGTACGGCTTGGTGAGATGAAAACCGCGCACCTCTGACAGCATTGTTGGATGCACACCATATAACAATTTCCTAAACAAGATGCGATTGATGGTAGTAAGTTGGAACGGTAGCTGCTCAAAATATTAGGAGCGAAAACACACAGTACCATTCATGATAACTGCTACAATTTCAGTTTTTTCATATTTTGTAGCAGTTCCATCGCGCACCTCTAACAGTCATGTAGCTGAGACGATATCTCCGGAATGGCTTTTACATGCCGTTCAGACAACACTCACAATCATTACAAACAAATGGCTCATCCAACACTCCCATGAATGGGATGTGATGTGGAATGGCCTTAATCAGTTCTCAACTAGGGATGGTTGGAACAAATGTTTCATGTCAGAGTGTGTGGTAGATCATGTACTTTGAGAATTTTTACAATCAGTAGATACTGTATTTGCAAGGATTGCAAGCAAATGGTTTATCTCTCACTCATGTGTTCGAATATGCAATTTGAGACGACATTTGTAATCAGTACTGTATGAGCAATGACTGCAAGCGAATGGTCTGTCTCTGTCACTCTCGTGTGTGCGCTGATGCTGCTTGAGATTGCCTCTTTCATATGTACTGAATGAACAATAGCTGCAAGTAAACGTTTTAATCCTGTCGATGTCATGTGTTCGAAGATGCCTTTTGAGAATGCTTTTGTGATCAGTACTGTATGAGCAATGGTTGCAAGCAAATGGTTTATCTCTGTCACTCACATGTGTGCGAAAATGTAATTTGAGATAGCTTTTATAATCAGAACGATATGAGCAATGGTTGCAAGCAAATGGTTTATCTTTGTCAGTCTCATGTGTGCGAAGATGCTTTTTGAGACTGCCTTTATCATCAGTACTGTATGAGCAATGGTTACAAGTAAATGGTTTAATTCTGTCAATATCATGAGTGCGAAGATGTAATTTGAGATGGCTTTTACTATGAGACCGATATGAGCAATGGTTGCAAGCAAATAGTTTATCTCTGTCACTCTCATGAGTGTGAAGATGCTTTTTGAGACTGCCTTTTTCATCAGTACTGTATGAGCAATGGTTGCAACTAAATAGTTTAATTCTCTCAATCTCATGTGTTCGAAGATGCTTTATGAGACTGCCTTTGTGATCAGTACTAAATGAGCAATAGTTGCAAGTTGATGGTTCATCTCTGTCACTCTTATGCATGAGGAGATGCTTTTTGAGATAATTTGAATTACTTTTGAACCCGTAATGTTTGCATGGGAATGGATTATCTTGGATCCTTTCATGAATGAGAACATGTGAATTCAAGTTATTCTCCTGATTAGTACTGTACTCGAAATGGTTGCGTGCATACTGTCCATCTCTGACAGTTAGGACTGAAGAGCAAGCAGACACTTTTTCATTACAGGAAGAGCCGCTGACAGCAGACCCTGTTTCAGTACCCCCAAGAGCCCAGGAGCCACCATCTCCATCCAGGACTGGATCGCAGGCAGACAGTTTTAGAACAGAAGAAGAGCTGCTCCCATCTGATCCCGCTTCAGTTTTTCCTAAGGCCTTATCATCTTCTACAGACTCAGGTTCTTCCCAATGCAACGGTTCTTGTTTGATTGATGGTTCTCGTTTACTTTCGAATCCTTCGTCTTCTTCGACTAGCACATGTTCTGGATGACCATCTTGAGCAGTAGCAGCACCACGAGAAAGCAATGCTATGCAGCTCTTGTCATCTTGTAACATTGAAATTGACTGTTGTTGTTGCTGACACCTTTTCAGTCCTCTGCTACTCAGTCCATGTGTTGCGGCAAATGAAGATGTAAGGAGTTTTGGCTCCAGACGGAGTAGAGGTACAGTAACATCTGTGAGAAATGCAGGAACTGCCATGTCACTGGGAGAGTCGCTACCTGTTGGTAATTAGAAACTACTGAAACATTCCACTTAAGCTAATAGGCATGTTTAAAATATGAATAGAAGGTGAACGCTACTGATCTGAAGACGGGAATCTCTATAAAGTCTATGAATTTCTCCGTAATGACACTTAGAAATACTCGAACCAAATTCTGAAATCAAGAGAAATTAGAAACCGTCCAACATAGCTGCTGATCGATCATGCCTCCCAGGCGCCTTTGTAACTTGTACTAATAAACTGCACAAGGTGACACCATTTACCTATGATAAACAAGATTGCAGCTCGAAGACCGAAAACTTTTTCCGTCGAGCGTCGTGCTATACAAACACAAAATAAAAACCCAACGAGCGAGCCGCTGGCCGAGCAGATTAGATTAGGGCTTATCTCCCCCTGATCTTTGACAGGAACCTTAGTGAGCTTCCCCGAAGGGTGCGAAGATCATCAAACACTGACATGGGACCGTTCGCGCCATCATTTTCTCCGGTATTTAATCAGACAGCACAGAAACGAGAATCTATTGGAGAGACACTTTAAAATCCTTAAATTTCGTTACTAAGAGGATACAGATACGGCTGAGACAGATACAGACACAGGTCAAAATCCCCACAGGAGGGGATGGCCGACGGCAAGGCGCATCTCACACTGCTCTCATACACTCACAACTTAACCTTTTTGCGCTAAAGGGTCTAGCCGGGAGACCGCGCAACACACCCTCCGGGTCATGAGTGCAGACCGAGGGCAGTGTCGGCAGCAGGGTCAGACAGTGTGACTGGTTTACCCCAGCTGCGTCATGATGACCGCTTCCCCCCCGTCCACGACCATCCTGTTTATCGACGAGATCAGGGCAGCGTCAAAAAACATCCGTTCACAAACTTTCTCCACTCACGCCTATTCATTGGAAGCTCTCTCGCTACCTCAACAATCATGTCTCTTCATCCTAACGCCTGCTTCATACCATCTATCCACCCAAACTTCGGTCTCCCTCTAGGCCGACGTCCACTCGCTTCTGCCTTCAACACTCTTTTCACCAATATCCCTTCAGCCATCCTCACCAACTCTGTCCTTTAACTTTTTCACCATCCCCATTCTAGCTTGCACCACGTCGTTATTGATCCTGTCTCTCGGCGTCAAACCAGCCATGGTCCTCAAACATTTAATCTCGAAGATATTCAACCTTCTTTTCTCTTCTGCTCTCACCCCCTAAGTTTCAGCCCCGACGTCCTAAATCTCATAACAATCTTCAGTGCACCTAACACTTCACACCCTTCCTTCACACGTGACTTTACTTCAGTTCCCACTAGCCCAGATACTTTAAACACTGAACTTCCTCCAACAACTCTCCATTGACGAGTACACTACTTCCGCTAGCATCAACATTCCTCGAGCACCTCATTACTTCACTTTTATCCACATTCACTCGAAGCTTCCTCCTCTTTATCGTAAACTCTACCGAACACCGATACTAGCCCACACAGTTTTTCCTATGAATCTGCCACCAGTGCTGTACCATCCGCAAACAGTTACTGGCTCAACTGTCTACTCCGCCCATTCGTTTCCAACAGCTTCAAGCCACGACCCAATACACTCGCGTTCACCTCCCTGACCATTCCTTCCATGTAGAGATTGAATAGCCAAGAATACGTAACGCAGCCTTGTCTCAGACCCACTTTCAATGTAAGCCAATCACTCACCTCGCTGCCCTCTCTGACACATGCTCTGCTGTCAACATAGAAACTCCGAACTGCTTTCAACATTTTCCGCCCTCTCCCTACATGAGCAAAACCCTCCACAACGCTCTCCTGTCAACCCTGTCGTAGGCCTTTTCCAAAATCCATGTTGGGCCAGAACACATCATTTTCCTTAGCAAGGTACTTCTCACAGACTTATCCTACTGCAAAAATCTGATCGGCACACCCTCTACCACTCCTAAAGCCACACTGTTCCTCTCCAATTGCGCCATCCGTACAGTCTGTTATCCTTTTGATCAGCACTCGCCCATACAACATACCGACCACACATAGTGAACCGATACCTTATGAATTGCAGCACTCATGTTAATCTCCTTTACACTTGTACAGTGAAACAAAGCAAGCCCTGCGCCACTCAATTGCCGCTATGAAACACAGATTCAGCACGCTCACCAGTCATTCCAAAAGCGTTACTCCACACTTTTTCAGGCATTTGGTCGCAACACCATCCAAACCGGGGGCTTTCACTACTTTCATAACCTACACCGCCTCCTGCACCTCTTCCCTAGTAATGTCCACGACAAGTCTCTCTCCAAATCCGTCATCTGCGCACCACCACCCACAGCAACAACGTCAGCCTCTGTCTTCTTCGACATTCAACAATTGATCAAAATACTCGGTCCAGCTTTTCCGTGTACCACCACTTTCTGTCAACAACTGGCCGTTTTTATCTTTCAGAATGCATACATAACACGACTAAAATTTGAAATAATTACAATTTCGATAACACAATTGCTTCCACACCCTAATATGGGCGAAAACAATACCAATATCAAAATTCAAAAGTTGTAGCGTTTTAATAGTGGTATGTATGCGTGTTGGTGCATAAAAATACCTTATCATCTTTTAAACGAAAATTACGCATTTATACGGAGCTCCCAAAGGAGCCAGAAATCCCTTCCTCTGTAAAACCCAAGACGAGCGCGAGGAGGAGAGGCTCACGCCTCTCCAAGCCCTTGCTAGGGTCGCTGAATGAGCGTGGTTGTAGTACGAATGAAGTAAAGAGGAGAGAGACTGGCGAGAAGTTTGTGAATAAGAAGTTTGATGTGTTGGCGCTGAAGGAGACGAGGTTGAAAGGTAAGGGCGAATGTGAGCTTGGTGTGGCATGTGGAAGAAAGTCGGGTGTAATTTATTTCGTATTTAATTTTTTTCGCGTACATAGCAGTCAGCAGCGTAGCTGCTACCTAATAGCCTTATTTACCCACGGCGTTTATGTGAAGCCCTTCGATCATTTAACAGACCGGCCAGAATGTCTCACTCGAGATCAGGTAGGCCTAATCAACAACGTCCAACTCCCAATGAAAGTTTCTCGTGAGAAGAGCCCGGCGCGCTACTTACTCGGTCACCGAGCTAGTGGAGGAAGGCTGGGCACGAGAAGGTGTGGTGTTGATATTGAGTGATCGGTTGACTAGTAGCGTTACCGAGTGGAATGAGGTGTCCTTAAGATTGATGTGGGTGAAAGTTACGTTTGGCGTATAAAGATGTGAATTTGTGAGTGAGTACGAACCTGGTAGCGAGAGGAGGGGGAGCAATTTTGAAATGACCCGACTGAGTGTATTGAGAGTTTTGGATGTCCATTCAACGTGGTTGTACTGGGTAACCTAAATGCGAGAGTTGGAGATGTAATGTTGGAAAAGATAGGAAGGTTTGGCGTTACCGATTAAAATTACAGTAGAGAAAACCTAATAGGTCTGTGCATGGAGCAGGAGTTGGTGGTCGGAAACAGTTTCAAGAAGAGAGATAACTAATAGTTTAGATAGGTAAGGATGGTCAATGGCGCAGTGATGGAGAGAACACTGATGGATGTTGTGCTGATTGCGAGGTGAATGCTGAGGAGGCTGCTGGATGTTGAGAGGGGAGTGTTAAAGTATAGATGTAATCTTAAGAATGTTTAGCATAGCAGTTAGCCTCTATACTTGAACCACCTTGCTTTTAGAAACTATTGTTCGCATTTATATTCCGCTGTGAGCCAGCCTCATTAACTATAGTCCAAACAACAACAGATGTTCGCCTCCGCTAGCTTCTGACACCTACCTTGTGCTGAGACGCTCCTTACTTGCTTACTTGCTTTCTAGAACGTGCAGATGGCCCAGAGCCGCGATTAGATTTGGATAATCAAAGTCTGAAATTATGATCCCGAGAACATTTCTCCCCGCATCAGTACAGACCTCACTGGTATTAACTTAGTTAACTTACTACCTTGCAGCTCATTACGGAGCCTCGGTCAATTCTCCGTGGCTTCTGCCACCAAGGCTTGCTTTCCCAGTGACCCAGACTTTCACCGCGCACCACTGCCCAACTCATAGTATATATGCACGCTTCTAGCATCTCCATTCAGACTAGTTCAACGTGAGAGGAGACCGCCTGTCCCTTTAGCTAGACTCCTTGTGTCGGCGCGGCCTGCGTTTAAGACTGTATCAGACGGTATCAGATCGTATCAAACTGAACCACGTATAACCTCATATAAATTGAGTATAAAGAGAGACACACCTATTAAGTGTCTTAAGAGCACTCCAATCCGATTATGTTTCAAACTATTGAGACTTGAACATTGAACCTTTACTTTGAACTAATACTGTGCTTGTCTACATTAAAGTGTACTTGTGTTAATAGAGTCTTATTACACTCCCTAAGAAACCATATAAACCTAGACGCGCACAGCCTAGTTCTATAGGGAGGGTGGAGGAGTGTCTGACCATCTGCTGATGGAAGGTAGATATAAGTGGAGCAGAGGTGAAATGGGAACTAATTAGTAGGAGGAGTACGAGAGGTAATAAAACGGAGTGAACTGAACGCGGGAAGCAGAGCTGAGGGGTTCCAGCATGCGTTGTGGGAGGAATATGACAGCGTGAGAGGACAGGCTCTGAAAGATGCGGAAGAAGAATGGTAGATGTTAGAAGATGAGTTTCAAGATGTGCAAAAAATGTGTGTGCTGTACGCCGTGTGGGCGGGTGCAGAAAGAAGGGCTGCGAGTGGTGGAACGAGGAGGTCAAACTGGCGGTGGCACAGAAAAGAAAAGCCTTTGAGGAGTGTTTGAAGGCGAGGTCGGTGGTGGCCTATGACAACTGTAAAGGGGGAAAAAAAAGAGGGGAAGCGGGTGGTGAGGAGAGCCAAAAGGGACGATTGTCAGGTGGGGCAGACAGTTGTGCCAAAGTTTTGAAGGGAACAAAAAGATGCTCTGTAAAGAGATGAAGAGGGTGAGAAAGGGGAGACCTGAATGGAGGAGAGATGAAAACGGTCAGTTTCTCTTGGAAAGTGGTGATGATGAGTTGTTGACGACAGAGGGGCTGACATTACTGTTGCAGGTGGTGGTGCTCGGATTCAGGTTTTGGGAGAGACTTGTGGTGGAAATTACTAGGGAGAAGATGCAAGACGGCATGTCACCAGTCATTGTCGAATGACTGGTGAGGCTGATGAATCTGTGTTTTATAGCAGGCGTGGTGGCGATTGAGTGGCACAGTCATCGTTCAATTGTAAAAGGGCAAAGGAATTCAATATGAATGTTGCAATTCAAGAGGAATCAGTTTGTTGTGTGTGGTCGGTAAGTTCTACGGGAGAGTGCTGGTCAAAGGGAATAAAGACTGTACGGATTGCGCGATTGAAGAGAAACAGTGTGGTGTTAGGAGTGGTAGAGGGTGTGCCAATCAGGTTATTTCAGTGAGACAGGTCTGTAAGAAGTACCTTGCGAGGAGAAAGGATGTGTTCTGGGCCTTCATGGATTGGGAGAGACATACGACAGGGTTGACATGTAAAAACCGTGTAGAGTCAACTTGCATTTGTATGATGTGGGCAAAAATCTGTTGAAAGCGGTTCAGAGTTTCTATGTTGGCAGCCCCTGCGTGAGTCAGAGCGGGTAGCAAGGTGAGTGATTAGTTCACAGTTAAAGTGGGTCTAAGACAAGGCTGTGGGATGTCTTCCTAGGTGTTCAATCTCTACATAAATGGAGTGGTCAGGGAGTGAACGCGAGTGTGAGGGAGCGTGGCTTGGAGCCGTTGAAAGCGAAGGGGCAGATTTTGATTTGATTTGGGCCTCATTTCCAGCGAAGGGGCAGAGTTCGCAGTTGAGCCAGTTGCTGTTTGCAGATCCAGAGTAGAAGCTATGTAGGCTAGTGTCGAGTTTGTTTGAGTGTGTGAGAGGAGGAAGCTTCAAATAAAAGTGGGTGAAAGTAAAATGATGAGATGCTCGAGGACTGTCAATGCGAGCAGAATTAGTGTCCTCCTAAATAGTGATTTGATGGAGGAAGTTCAGTGCTTCAAGTATCCGGGCTTCCATGTTGGAGAAGACTGAACAAGTGGAAACTGATGTGGAGTCGCGTGTGAACAAGGGGTGCAAAAGTGTTGGGTGCACTAAAAAGTTTAATGAGCTGTATGACGTTGAGGAAGGAAGGAAAGAGAGGGTTGTATGAGAGGGTAGTTCTCCCAACCGTGCTCTACGGAACTGAGACTTGTGGGGGGTGAGAGCAGAGGAAAGAAGAACATTGAATGTTTTCGAGATGAAATGTTTGAAAAGTATGAGTGGAGTGACTCTGAGAGACAAGATCACTATGGGCATGGTCCAAATTAGAATGAGGTTGGTGAAGAAGTTAAAGGACAGAGTAAAATAGCCTGTTCTGAGATGGTTCAGGTACATGGTGATGATGGATGAACAGAGATTGGTGAAAAGGGGTGAAGGCGGAGGCGAGTGGTCGTAGACCTGGAGGTTAACGAAAGTTAGGGTGGATGGATGGTGTGAAGCAGGCGTTAGGAAGAAGAGATTTGAATGTGGAGATAGCGAGCGTGCAATGAACAGGCGTGAATAAAGAATGGTTGTGATGGGTTTATTTTGACGCTGCAATGATGTGCTTTCCCGCCCTTGGCATCTCGTTGAGAAACGGGATGGTTGTGGGTGGGGGGCCCGGTCATCGTAAAGTGACAGGGGTAAACCAGTCACACAGACGGACCCTGCTGCTGGCACTGACCTCGAACCTCACTCATGACCCAGAGGGTGTGTTGCGGGGTTTTGCGCATAAGGGTCGGTTGTCTGAGTGTATGAAAGAAGTGCGTGGTGCGCCTTGCCGTCGGCCACCCCCCTTTCTGGGGGATTCGGCCGAGTGTTTGTATCTGTATCTCTAAATTAATCTTAGATTCTGTACTCTGATTAATATACCGAAGAACTTTGTGGTCTGCTATCAAATTTACACTGCATCGTACGGATTAGATTTCTGTATATCAACCTAAAACTATTGTAGTTTTTCCTGTAAATAGGGTTGGTGAGTAGGATTGGTCAAGTGAAAAGAGATTTAAGAAAACTTGTCGAGCTGCCGCGAGTGCACTACCCTAAATCCGCAGGTGCGTCATGTGATTGCCGCTTGGTGTCACAAAGCACATTGTGGCGCGGACGGTCCCACATCTGATTCTATTAGATGCTGCGAGTTATCCATGTGCATCCTCTTCACATGCGGTTGATGAATATTTGGTTTCTCCTGTTGGAATACTGGTTTCCTCTTCTCCAACGAAGAGCTTGACTTCCGGCCTTTTGTGTCTGCATTGTTGCCACGCATCGCTCCAATGGAATGCTGGAAGGGCGTTGAAGTAAGGGAACCAGCCTCGGTTGCAAATGGTGATAAATTGTTCTTGGTAGGTGAAAGTAAGTTTAGCGAGAGGATCTGCAAGCTCATTTAACCTTGTTTGAGCATGATCGGGGATCCAGCAGAATTCAACCTCTTCTCATGCATCGGACATAGTAAAGAGGTCGTGTTGCATTTCACGTAGAAAATGACAAATTTTAGGCCGTGTGAGGGACTCAGCGTGAAGGAGAAAATTACGTGTTCAAAGAGAACAATTATTTTGGTAATTGAGATGGATAATTCAAGTGCGTGTAAGTCTGCAGTGAGCGTGAGGTTACCAAACACTATGCGCAGCTCCCACTTTGCGACCGTTTTAGAGCAGCCAATGTATTTATAGTGGAAATCTGAATATTGTTTCACGAGCAGCCTCAAAAACTCAAGCGAATACAAATTGGGTAAAGTGGTTGCTTCAAGATATATTTCTAGATCTAGGTTGACTGGCGGTAGGTTGACTAGCCGAGTAGGTGTGCTGATTGATTGATTTGGGCCTCATTTCCACCAGAGCCTCAACGTGAGTCATAATAGGCTCCCCCGAGTAGGTGTGCTGATTCGAAGAATTCGGTGAAAAAAATGAAGGCTTGGTAGCCTTACCCAAGATGAGTTGGGTTTTCGTTTTGCCAGATTTGAACGGGTTAATTCCGTGTTATTTGGCGGTCAATTTGTACTGCAGGCAGCGTTGGCAGTCAGTCAGCAGTCAGCGTTGCAGTCATCGTTGACGCCCGTCGTCCATGCTCCTTATTTATGGGGTGGACCAGTCATCGTTGGCGCCCGTCCATGCTTATCCTATTATAGGGTGGACCAGATGAAAAAACTCCTTCTGAAAAAAAAAATCATAGAATACAATTTTAATTACTCTTTGTGAGCTTTCAAACGATGCAATGCAGCCACTTTAATTTGATTTGGGCCTCATTTCCAACGGAGCCTCAACGCAGTTACTTCAACTTGAAAACTCCAGATGATTTATACAGAATATTTGTGAGATATTTAAAAAATCGTTTATCAATACTTTCCAAATTCGACTCTCGAAACACGTATTGCCTACGATTGCAGCACTCCACACGAGCTTCCAAATGAAGTATTGCTTGTCACAGTTACTTCATAACGATTGAAGTCTTAGCGATACATAAAGCAAATTTATTTTTTCAAATTACCAGTAACTTCATAATAACAAATTTGAATAAAACATTGTTTTCATTGTAGTACTTCAGAGATCTTTCAAATGAAGTGTTTTGTCATGATTAATTCATCACATTGGAAACCTTAACATGTTTTGAGTGCATTACAACGGAGACAGCGGACACACACATTTTCGGTATCAGGGTTCGAAACCTTTTCGAATGATTCATGACTCATCATTCCGAAGACAAAACATCACAGTGTGAACGAAATCTCCCCGATAGGGTTGGGAGACAATTAGCCTAAGCAATGAATGAGATTTTGGATTTGGTTTGGGCCTCATTCATCCGGAGCCTCAACGAGTCATCGCAGGCTCCTCCGTAGGGCACGACCATCTTTGATTCTGATAGGTTCGCCCACCTTCGTGTGCGGAAACATTGACATTGCTAGGGCGAAAGTAAATTGATGATTAGATTGTGGTATTTACTCATACTGGTGCGTACAGGAACGGAAAAAGTTAGGCGTAACTACGTGAACGTACTATCGCCCCTGTGCATTGTGGGGTGGAGAGGCCACCCCGCATGCACTGATATTTGGGGTTTAGACTGCTTCGAATAGTCCGGTATGTTTTCCGTGAGTGATAAACTTTTTCCGGTAGGTTAAGTATATGAGTAAGCTTTTAGGTGGCACATTGGATTTAAGAAGGCTCGTCGGGCTGCTGCGAGTGCATTACAATTCATCAGTAAGTGTTTCACGCTGACTGTCACCTAGTGGCAACAGTAGCATGATGGCGTGTCCGGCCCAAGTCTACATATATTAGGTGATTGTGAGTTATCAACGTGTTTCGTGCACAAGCGGTTGATGAACACTTGGTCTCTTCTGTACGAAAGTTTAGTTTCCCTTTCTCCAACCGAGAATTTTACTGGAAGTATTTTTTCGTACGCTCTGTAGCCACATGCCATTCCATCGGGATGTTTACAAGTGTTTACAAGTGTAGGAAGACAACAACAGGCCTATTGGCCCAAACTAGGTTGCCTTTTGGTAGCAAGAGTGTTAGTTCTGGAGTAGAACGTCTAAGAGGCCTATTGGCCCAAACTAGGTTGCCTTATGGTGGCAAGAGAATTAGTTTTGAAGTAGAACGTCAAAGAGATCTTCATGTGCCATTTATAATTTATCTATAACAACAGGAAATGGAACGGTTTAGCTATTTATCGGCGATTTATGTAGAACTTGTCGAGCCGCGACTTAAACGTTTCGATTGTATTGCTGTTTACAACCTCCGCTGGAAGTTTGTTCCATTCTTCGACAACTCTATATGTGAAGAAATTGCGCGTGATGTCGAGTGAGAAACGTTTCCCAACG
>SDVV010016092.1:0-14344 GCA_016164225.1 Gammarus roeselii
ATACATAATCCTTCTCCACATATGAGGATCAGTAGCAAACAACATGAGGCAACCAACAGTCATGATTGAAAGAGGATCAACAGTTGTCGTAATCATTATCGCCCCCCCAGTGTTGAGAATTTGCCCTCACAATCCCTTAAGCCCCATCCTCTAAAGAAAATCCCGCCGGGATTTATTGACCAATTATCCATGGGCTGCTGTACGTGCTTACTTGAATTGGGCATTGAGGGAATTTATGTCTTCTTGTTCGGTACGGTGAAGATAAACACAGCTGATGCTCTGGAAACAATATTGGGAGGTACCATGCCCTGGTTAGATCTTGTCTATGTAATTATCCGGAGATCAGATGGAATAAAAGTAGACAGCATTTTTTTTTTTTAAATAATCAAAGTATGCTAAATCGTTATAATCTTACCTGTTGAAATAAGGCTTAGTTTCTTGACTGCTCGGCTACTATTTTGAATGAATCGTATCCTGAACGGTCGTACAAATTTTCTGATAGCACGTGTGTTCACCTATACCGATCTATATCAATAATTATCGTTAAATCATTGTATGCGATGAATCCGTATTTTGTTTTACTGTTTTGCGTATGGAGAAGAAGTACTACGAGTTGGCAAATTAGCTTTAAACATTAGCTATAATTGTTCATTTCCACTGACTCTAAGCAATGGAAATGGCATTCAATGAAATAATAGACTGACAGTCCATATTCCAACCTCGGCACTGCTCTTTGTTGCCATGTAGAGTTTGGAGTTCTGGGAGTCCCACACTGTTTCCTGAATAATTATTAAATCTCTTTCTAAACGATTCGCCAGACGGTTAGATTATTCTTTTATTATTACGAATCGGTGCAACCTCGATCAAAAATGATTTGGCTTGGACCGACAGAGTACTATATTGTGACAGCAAACTCAGCTTCAGGTGGAATGCGAAAAGTTTCTCACATACCGAGATTAAATTGTCTATACAAACATTCTTGTTTGATTCTCTTTCACTGATACTAAACAACGTCTTCTCAGTTTGCATGACTTGGTTTCCAGGTCACTCGGTAAAACAAGGGCTTTGATTTTTAAGAATTACGACTCAAAATGCAGCAATTTAAATTTATGCATCTAGAAGTTATGATCAGGTTTTGGAGCATTTATCAGGAGGGGAGGTGGATGATTGTTGAGCAAGAATGCAGGGAGCAGCCCAGTCGACCGTTGGAGACCGACAGTTATCTCAACCACGCCATTGGTATTGCATTTATATTCATTCAATTCAGCTAATAGCCGGCCCTTGCAATAAAAGATGAAATGTAAAATGCATATTTCATTATTCGTCTTTCATTATTCATAATATCATCTCAGATGAGTTCATCTTCTTAACATTGATGATAGAAACAACATTTGTGCTGAAGAACTGAAAAAAACACGCGCCCTCCTAAACAAATTAACATAAGGCACATTCATTACGGTCTCTCAGGCGAACCTGGTGGGAATGTAATCGCCGCGACCAGGCCCATTCATTACGGTCTCTCAGGTGAGCCTGGTGGGAATGCGGCCGCTGCAACCAAGCCCATTCATCACGGTATCTCAGGCGTGCCTGGTGGGATTGCAGCCGCTGCGACCAGGCCCATTCATTACGGTCTCTCAGGCGAGCCTGGTGGGAATGCAGCCGCTGCAACCAAGCCCATTCATCACGGTCTCTCAGGCGTGTCTGGTGGGAATGCAGCCGCTGCGACCAGGCCCATTCAGTACGGTCTCTCAGGCGAGCCTGGTGGGAATGCAGCCGCTGCGACCAGGCCCATTCATTACGGTCTCTCAGGCGAGCTTGATCGGAATGCAGCCGCTGCGACCAGGCCCATTCATTACGGTCTCTCAGGCGAGCATGTTCGGAATGCAGCCGCTGCGACCAGGCCCATCCATTACGGTCTCTCAGGCGAGCCTGGTGGGAATGCAGCCGCTGCGACCACACCTTTTGATTGGATCGGCAAGAAAGTGTTAAGATGGTTTATTCTCTCTATAGGTAGATGGTCTAAGTAATATTTGGAATTAAAATGTACCATAACATCAAAAATGTATTTAATCGAATAAAATAAAAAAAAGCCTCAATGATCTATAGTTTGTTTGGTTTTATCAACCATTTGCCAACCATTGCTTCAACAATGTCAAGTTACTTATAATTGCAGTTGGAGGTTACATCTTTATCACGTTTGTAACCTTGTTTTTATTTGTAGATCAAACACCCAAACACGCCACAAATGTCTATTATCTTCATATACCTTTTCATGGTCAAACTCTCGACTAGCAGACTGGAACTGAACTGGAATGGATGGTCTGCCCACCACCCGCCTCCATTGTGGTTCATTGTTGCGATCGTAAGCAAAAGTTCTGCAATCGAATTGTCTTGAAATTGATGTTTGAATTCCAACCATTTTGTTGGCTGACTAAGCTTACAAAACCAATAACTCGTACAGAGATTTATTTGCCAATAAATAAATATTTATTTATAATTTTAGAATGATGACTGAAACGCATTTTAGGGCATTAATACCTGTTTGAGCTCTAGTGTATCCGTTTCAATTTTTCGATCTAATGTTCTGTTGAATCTAATGATATTAGGTGGATTTCTTCTCATATCCAAAGTTACAAATCTGCTTCCGTCTTCCTTCGTGGATCATTTTTCAGCTCAGACTTTGTCGCCAGATCTCTTTCATTGGCCAAGAAACCGTATAGCCTCATTCGTTGGAAAGGAAATTTTATGTTGACGAATCTTTGGTGGATTTTTTGTGGAACAAGTAAACCTTTGCCTCGAATGAAGTGGCACGTTGGATACTTGGTGAGCGCGGAAGCACATTTGTATGAATTCTTGCTAGAATCGGTTTAGGATATTTTGTTGTAAAATGTGCATAATACAGTGCTCCCTTCAGACTGTATCATAAACATAGTGCTGCCTGCAAACGTGTGGTTAATATAGTGCTCTCAGCAGACTATGATACATATAGTGATCTGTGCAGACTGTATGACTTGTAAAGTGCTCCCTCCAGACTGTACGATAACTGCCATTAAAATAACTTCATGCTACGTATGATGCTGCTTTCCTTAAATTCGTTAAGGTTTTCAAAATGATTAAGTCTCACATAAACGTGGTTCCAAAGAAGCAAATAGTCTTGCTGGATGTAGGAATAAACGAATCGCTAGAAGCTATGAAAAGAGTGTTCCCATGTAATGGAATCACAGTAGTAGAAGATTTTGTTTCAATTATTTCACCAATATTGTCTGGAGACATTATATCGTTATATAAAACATTAAATACAGTTGTTGGGGAACCCTCATGACATCTTATTGCATATTGTTTTTTCATGCTGTGTTTTTCTTCCGTCTTCAACGATCAAAAACACTTACAGGATCCTAATCATTTTCCACCATCTAAATAATTGCAAAAAAAACTTAGGGCTTACAAGCAAAAAATTTTGAATTGGGAAATTTTGAAAACATTTTGTGAAATTACTGGAAAAACTGCGCGCTAACGATTAAATGAGTAGTTATAGCATGATGGGTGTAATATATTTCACCTTGAGCGGAGTCCTATCCATCACCAGGCACTGATTGTACACAATACGAGATATCTTAGTCGTGATCATCACCATTAACCGTTTGTACACAATACGAGCTATCTTAGTCGTGATCATCACTAGTCACCGTTTGTACACAATACGAGCTATCATAGTCGTGATCATCACCAGTAACCGTTTGAACACAATACGAGCTATCTTAGTCGTGATCATCACCAGTCACCGTTTGTACACAATACGAGCTGTCATAGCCGTGATTATTGGAAGGCAACTCTCTAACTCGGTTCTGAGCACAAAAAAAAACATTTGTTCATTGCTCTCCAAACCCTCGAGAACCTCCTCCCCCCGTCACAGGCACGTATTTGTATGCTTCATTAAAGTTCAGATCGCCTGCATATTATCACTTGAAAATTTCTCTGAAATAACTAATTCCTTGAAATTGGACTTGAATATCAATATTTTTTTTATTCTGGCAGAATCTGTTGGAACATATATATACTTAGATACGGCTACTCACAAAATACTACCCTGTAAGAAAATTGAAGCAATCTATAATATGCGAATTTTTTATTTCATTATGTTTTATTTTAATTATGACCGTGATTTATTGGTTATCCGTTCCAGCGTGCATAAATTTTGTAACCACTGCCTCCACAAGTGGAGTAGGTTGCTTACGCAAACTTGTCAACGACTGCGCATTTAAATATTGTTGGGACATGTTAATCAAATCCGGAATAGCACATAATTTATTCCAAAGATTTATTCGAGCCGAAATATCAGTCAACTATTTACCAAAAGGATGAACAAATGCGTAATAAAAGGATATACTGAAATCCAAAACTGCTAATATATCCTTGACTATTTCAACTTGCGATAGCAGAAGTTGTTGGCTCGATAGTCCCATCCTAATATGTTGTTGACGCTAGTCTCGCCCCCACAAATTGCTGATGGCATTGACTCACCCTTGCAAGCTGTTGACGCCGAAGTCCTGCCCTTGCAAGATGTCGACGCCAGTCCCGCCCTAAAAGTTGTTGACGGCATGGACCAGGACCCAGGGTTTTGCCACCAGTACCCCGGGTGTTGTACCAACACCCAGAGTCTTGCCACTTGCACCCAGGGTGTCGCCACCAGCACCCAGGGTGTCGCCACCAGCACCCAGGGGTTCGTACCAACACCCAGAGTCTTGCCACCGGCACCCGGGGTGTCGTCACCAACACCCAGGGTGTCGTACCAATACCCAGAGTCAAGCCACCAACACCCAGGGTGTCACCACCAGCACCCAGTGTGTCGTACCAACACCCAGAGTCTTGCCACCTGCACTCAGGGTGTCGCCACCGACACCCAGGGTGTCGAACCAACACCCAGAGTCTTGCCACCAGCATCCAGGGTGTCGCCCCCAACACCCAGGGTGTCGCCACCAACACCCAGAGTCTTGCCACCTGCACCCAGGCTGTCGCCACCAACACCCAGGGTGTCGCCACCAGCACCTAGGGTGTCACCACCAACACCCAGGGTGTCGCCACCAACACCCAGGGTGTCGCCACCAACACCCAGGTGTCGCCACCAACACCCAGGTTGTCGTCACCAACACCCAGGTTGTCGTCACCAACCTTAAGGGTGCCGCCACCAACACCCAGGGTGCCGCCACCAACACCCAGGGTGTCGCCACTAACACACAGGCGTCGGCACAAGCAAAGATTGGACGCCCCAGTTCAGTTGCAGAGAGTTATAAATTATTGCAGAGAATTCCGAAAAGACATCCAAGAAACGACTAAGAAACGCGTTCAAATAAGTTCAAACTCTGGCTCTCGCTTGGGAGCAGCGCCCTCAGTAGCCCTGCATAGTGGAAATGATTCAAGAAAAACAGAAAGACTCCATTAAAACTCTTTTCGTCCTAGTGTCAGAGATTGCCCGTAGTTCAATCATTTCATAACTGACTTTTTACAAGTAATTGTGTTGAGTTTTATTGAATTTGCAGACAGCTTAGAGAACAAAACGCTACTTAGTATGTGTGTACAATGTTACCAGAATGGAGACGATACTGTACCGCTATCTCATTCGAGAAATATCATGGTCCTGAACTTCCCTTATTTTTAGATTGCACACTTGCATCCCAAATCACGCGATTAAATATTTTTTCCTGTATTGTATAAAATATTATTGCAAATTGTTTGCAGTAACATGAATATAATACAAATTACAATCGATCTGCGTGCCAGCAACTCAGTGCTCTAGCTCGAAGAGATATCCCGGAGTTAGTTTAGCTAATTTTAGGTGCAAAGGTGTATCCCCCACTCCTCCAGATAATGCTCCCTACCCTCTTTGTTGCCGTAAAGAAGACCTGAAGTGTGACAGGTGCGTTAAGAGGCGAAAACAAGGCTTGCATCAGAGGGTGCCTCAGCTCCTGCTCGCTCTGCTTGCTCTAATGTGATGCATAGTCTTAAATTGGACCATCAAATAGCTCCTCATGATGCGCCTGCAGACTGCATGAAGTGCAAACGGAAACCGTGATCATGTATATAATATTTTTATATTTGTAGTGGATTTTTGTTTACCTATAAATTATGGTCAATGACTAAATTATTTTAATAACATTGTTAGTTGTCAAAAAATCTACAGAGTAGATATTGAAGGATATGGATTATCTTTCCGGAACACAAATTGTTTCAGTAGACTATAATATTGATTATACAAGTATTCAATAACAATTCATACAGCAAAATTGTTCAAAAAAACTGCGCAGGTTATTCTGTTCACTAAATAGGATTTTCTTTTCGTTTTCTTAACATAAGCCCGCCCCACCACCTGTACCATTCTAAGTTCACACGTAAATCATCACCTAAAATTATTGTGTTTTGCCGCGAACGATCATGTCCTATCTCTGTTTGTGTCAAGCCATTGATGAACATGTGGAATGGAATAGCTGGACCAATCTCCCTCAAGCTGCTTCAAAAATAACTACTCCAAATCCTCCCAAATCCCTATTTGCAAATTCAAAGCTAACATCCTACCAAGCTTATCGCGTGAGCAATCCTTATTCCTGAGACACAGCGCTTCATATACCAGCACTGTGCTTATTAATTTAATTAAGGCCCACGTCGTATAAAGGGCTTACCTTTCTCATAAAGAGCTCAGCAGGAACGATGGAGGAAGGAAGGAGGATCAACTTATAGGAAGATACTGATTGATTGAGTGAAAGTTGACAGGTCATGTGAGGGCATTGAAGGAAGAGCAGGTATACACGAAGAGCAATAAAATTGAAGAATTTGAGAAGATGTCACAGCGCTTGGACCAGCTGCACCATCAACTAAAATGGAACAAAACGTATGTAAACTGCCGTGGAGATAAAGGACCGTTAGACATGCACCAGTAAAAGGGCAGTTTTTCACGTCCACGAGCAGTTGATGCACGTGTTGTCTCATGTCAATTTTAGCTGTCAAGGAAGTCATTCCTTACCCCCAGCAGCAGCTGGTTCAAGCCCAATGACGTCATCCCAAATGCTTTCATGCAAATATTTTGTTCAGTATGTTATCCATTTATTAGTCCATTACAAGGTAAGGCGTTAGTAAACAATAATATGTATTCATTTACACATAAATAACAATATCTAACGTTTAAGGAACAGTGTACGAAAATTTGTTTGACAAGGTTAGTGTTCTCGTACACGTATTTCAATTTGTTTCCCCTCCCGTTCACCCAGAACAGTAAGGATCCGCATTAGGCATTTGTGCAATACGCATTTTGTGCCATACGCCACCTTCGAGTGCCGATATTCTGGAATCGATGCTTCAATTATCTCTAAATATGTGAATTAAATGTATATTTGCCTCCTCAATTGTAAAGCGGCACATTAAATCATAAACAGGCGATTTAGAAGATTTTCTGAGGATGAAATAACCACAAACTGAAGGTATTTTTTAAATTAAAATATGATGTTCAATGACTAAGGTTTGTGGAGCTTATGTTTCGATTTCTTCGCTGCATTCCTGGGAGAAAGTGTTAATCTGATCCGTTTGAAAGAGGCTTGGCGCTCGGTCGCTCGCCGACGGGGGACCGACGGGAATGCATGTCATATAAATTGATGGTTCCTGACGCCATAACACTATTATTTTACCTCCAAAATCCCGTTTCTGGAGACCAATTTTATTTTATTACTCGACCAATTTATTTTCATGATATAATAGGGTTACAGCCAGGGCTGAACCACCAACTCGATAGTAACATGTTATCAAACTGTTGCTGAATTTTGTCTCCTCAATATTTGATTCATACGTCACTTCAAAAATTTTGTATTTTACATATGTATTTTAGCCTTCCATCTAAATCCAGTACCTTCCTGAGTCCGTCGTTGATCTCCTATTTAATGTTAAAACTTCCCTCTTAAAATGTTGTGATGGCTTAGACAGCAGGAAAGAGCTTTTCGAATATATCAAATCATCGTCTCAGGTAATGAAATTACGCTTTTTTTTGGCTGCGATGCATTGTTGAAAATCCGATAACTTTTCTCGAACTGAGTGACAACATTCCCTGCTAATTGGATACGCACAGATGTTTGAAGTAGCTGTGGTGATATTTTCTTTATGTTTTTGTTATCGAAAATACACTATATTAGCAACGTTTTCACCCGAAGACTCATTCGTGTCTGCAGGAGCATTTAATTTGAAGATGCTTTTGTTAAATTGGGTGCCATCATTAATCAATTGACAGCCCGTTTGTGCAAACAAAACTCGCACTCCAATGTTATTCCTACCGCAGAATATATGCACTAACACTCTGTGTACTTCGAAAACCTGACCTACTGCCATTTTTGACGCTATTTAACGACTCGAGTTTTTGCGAGAACTTCTTATCATAATTTTCGAAAAAAGTTATTCATAGAGAGAAAGCACCGTGCACGGCAATACGTTGCACGGGAGGAAGTTGGAGATGATTGGGACGAGGGTTACGGTGAAGGTTATTTCGAAGTTTGAATTTCGAGACCACCGAAACCTAAACTGCCGTTTCGTTCTAAACTAGTCTCTCGTAATGAGTTTTTTTTTATTGCACTTGTCAGCGTCTGTGAAAGCCAATTTGACCAACAAAACATTGCTGAACGGCAGTGAGAAAAAGAAAACCCCTGAAGAAGAGCGCCCTCTCACTTCTTTGACCTGAGTAAGCAAAGAACCAAACTGGTACCAGAGTAAAGCAGCCCTCCGTAAAGTTCATTCTGCGATGTTTAATTTTGGAAGGTATTAAAATATTTACCCAAATACATATGTATTTTGGTTGTCATTGCAGTGACCAGCGATTTTTTTGATGATCGGTCATCGTTGAAATGTTTTTGATTTATGGTTAACTTTCAGACACCACAATTAGCAAGCTATTTGTTAGGTTTGACGTAATATTGTGAAGTGGTCATATCACTGCATGTCTGTATGTCGTTCAGATATACAACGCAATCACAAAAAAAAAAAAAAAAAATCTGGCGCGATAATATTCGTCGGCCAACATGCCCAGATGACACTGATTTCTTTAGCTGAATACTGGGCATATAAGATCGAAAACCAGTGGTGAAAAACCCTCATGGGATTTTTTCCACAACGTAGTTTTTGATTTAGTTAAATTCATTTCATGTTCGCTGGTGATTGGTCGGTCGTGCATTCAAATGTTTGTTAATACTGACCGATCTCATGGATGACGTGACCTAGAATTAGTAGTAGATAACAACAGGGCCACCAATTCCAGTACAACTAGATGTACTGCAAACGTTTCTATTCGACTATTGGTTGGGCACGTTTCAATTGAGAGAGGTCT
Organism: Gammarus roeselii; assembly: GCA_016164225.1. NCBI lineage: Eukaryota > Metazoa > Arthropoda > Malacostraca > Amphipoda > Gammaridae > Gammarus > Gammarus roeselii. Next base: position 9,353 of record SDVV010016092.1, read on the forward strand.
AATGCAGATGAGACCTCTCCATATTGGAAAATGTGCCAACAGAGTGAACGGACACACTCTGAGATTTATCATTACTCTTCTCAACTCTTTTTGTTAAATAAATAGATATTGCTATAAAAATATTTATCGGAAATAGGGTTTTTGGATAGAATTTCCAGGCAAACATTGAAATGACAGGCAACATTGGTATACGGCCTCGAACGACGGTGTATGATGTGCGATGATGCGCCGACAGTGAATAAAAATCTTTTTGATCTCAATATTTCGCTGACGGCAGACCATCACTAGCACGTCTCCAGTTTGCCATTTATAGGCCGCGCCGATCTCTAGCACAATGTTTGACCTCGGCCGCGCCGATGTCTAACACGATGTCTAACACTTGTTACCCCAGCGCTAAATCGGCGCTTGCCAGCAACCATCAGGCGGGTAACAAGAGACAAAAGGGATTTTATTGTCACATTTAATTTCCAAAACTAGAAGCGAATTGAAAATAATTTCACTCAACAAACTTCTGAAAGAACTTGGCTGATCAAGATGTATAATTTTGAATAACATTTGAAAAATCGACGGCAAAGGAAACCTTTCGTGAATCTCTACATAGGTCACTCTGGTCAGCAATAACTGCAACAACAGGACGAAACATTAAACCTAGCGATAAACTTTGTAAGAACATCCAGTGCATCTGTTAGGCGAAATGATTCGGGACTGTCGAGTTGGTTATTTCATCAGATGTCGAGTTGGTTATTTCATCAGATGCCAGGGAACTATTGACAATAGATCCCTGGCAAATTCGTGGAAGATGGATATCAAGCAAAACTCTTTGATGAAGATTTGTCGCAGCTTCTTAGATATGTTGTATGCTTTCTTAAACGCTCAGAAATATTCGTTGAACTGCTAGCGGTTTGAGACAAGACGAAATTTTGTACGAATGGCTGATAAACTGCCCTCATTATTCACTAAAAAAGTCATCCACACAAAATAAAGAAACAAATTCTCTCTGAGCAAGATTATTTGGTAATGGTGAGTTCGTCAGCCTCATATTTTTTGATGGTAACGCAAGTAATGGGAATTACTTAGAACTGATTCAACAGGAAACCATTTTCAGAACTAAAGGTTGTTTATGGTCGCAGATTTTAACAAATTTGAGAGCTGCAAGACGGAGCTCCAGCGCTCAGGAGACGCACCGTGGAAGAATATTTGCTGGAAACATTCCAACAAAGAATCATTTGATTAGGCCATGATATTGAATGGCCTTCTAGAAGCCCAGATTAGATTTCATGTCATGTCTCTTTGTGAGGTCATCTATAAAGCAGAGTCTCACTGAACCTTTACCGATTTAGAAGGCAGGGTCTTCACCAAACCTTAACCAATTTAGAAGGCAGAGTCTTCACTAAACCCTGATCGATTTTGAAGGCCAGGTCTCACTGGACCCTAACCGATTTAGAGGGATGGGTCTCACTAAGCCCTAACCGATTTAGAAGGCAGGGTCTCACTGAACCCTTACCGATTTAGAAGGCAGGATCTCACTAAGTCATAACCGATTTACGGGGCAGGGACTTCACTGAATCCAAACCGATTTAGAAGTCAGGGTCTCACTAAACCTTAACCGATTCAGAAGGCAGATCCTCCACTGAATCATAACCAATGTGGACTATATGAGGACTCGCCTCACAACTGAATCCATTAGGTGAAAGCCGATTCGGTTCTAAGTTGAAAAGGGTTACCAATTGTGCGAGTTGAAGCCCAAAATAGCCTCATCTGACATGGCGGCCACGTTGGAGGTTATTAAGTTTGAGTGGTTATTCTTCCCTCATAAAAATTGAGAAAAAAATGCATATTTTGTTATAAGCATCCAACAATTTCCAATTTTCACCTGTTTATTTTCAGCTAGTAAATTTTTATGCCTGGATTTATTTTATTTCATTGACAATAGTTCCCTGGCAAATAGTCGTTTTCTGGCATTTACTTCAACTGTAACAGCAACCAATTTTCTCCGTCGAATAGAAGACTTAAAAAAACAGTTTACAATGAAATTATGCTTTTTGAAAAATGGGTAACCCTTCTTCGTGGAACAGCCTGTTAAATATTAGATAGATGATCCGAATTGGTTATTGATCAGGGAGAATAAAGGACGCCTTGATTTAATTGTTGTGTTAATAATCTCAGCTATGGCCTTGATATCGTGTAAGTAGCTCCAACTCGGCACTGCAAATGCTACTAAATCTACACACGCAATATTCTCGCTGTGTCGTCCAAATTTGGACGGTGGAGAGAAATACCGTACAGTCGAGAACGAAAATAATAGATGTGTCCCATACGCATAAAATCTTTATTTCTGATGTGCTCTTTGACACAACTTGACTGCAGTGATGCTAGTAAAGAGAGGGAAGGGTTGAGGCGTGCAGGCACTGAGGGTGAAATTTGAAAGTGTGAAAGGGCAACTACTGAGAGATGTTGAGAAAGAATTGGAGACGTTTAGAGATGCGTTGTTAAGACGTGCGAAATTGAGCCTGGTGTGCTCTTTGTGGGCACGTTCAAAAGAAAGGGCTGCGAGTGCTGGAACGAGGAGGTCAAACTGGCGATGGCGCAGAAGAGAAGTGTCTTTGAGGAGCGGTTGCAAGAGAGGTCAGTATTTGCCTAAGACTACTATAAAAAGAAGAGAAAAGAGGTGGAGCAGGTGGTGAGGTGAGACCAAAGTGAAGTTGATGCCAGGTGGGGCAGACAGTTACGCCAGAATTTTGAGGAGAACAAAAATTTGTTCTGGAACGAGCTGAATATGTTGGGAAATGGGAGACCGGAAAGAAGTGGTGAAAGATGAAAACGGAAAATTGTTGTCAGAAAATGGTGATGCGCGGAAAACGTGGGCCGAATATTTTGATGATTTGTTAAATGTCGAGGATGTCAGAGAAGCTGAAATTGTTTCTGTTTGTGGTGGTGCACGGGAGCCGGTTTAGGTTGAGAGGACGCACATGCGGCGGTAGAGGTGATGAAAGCAGGAAATGCCCCAGCTTGCCTAAGATGGCGTTGCGACTAACGGCCTGGAAAGGGGTGGAGTAACAATTGTTGAATGGCTATTGAGGCCGTTAAATCTGTTATTTTTTTGTGTTGGGCGTGGTGCCGATTGAGTGGCACAGTGCTTGCAATACTCCGCGGTACAAGAGCAATGGACATAAAAATGAATAAATGCTGCAACTCGAAATGTGTCAGTTTGTTATGCGGTTGGAAAGTTATACGGAAGAGGGTTGGTGAAAAGGCTTAGAGATTGTACTAATGACGCAATTAGCGAGTAACAGTATAACTTTAGGAGTGGTAGAGAGCGTTTCGATCACATTACTGCAGAAAGACATGTCCGTGAGAAGTACTTTGCAAAGTGAAAGAATGTATTCTGTGTTTCGTGGATTTGGAAGAGACCTACGACAGGGTCGACAGGGAAGCTCTGTGGAGGGTGTTGCGTTTGTATGGAGTGGGCGGAATTTGGTTGAAAGCGTTTCATTATTTCTATGTTGGCTGCAGAGCAGGTGTCAAAGGGGGATTGGTTCACAGGGAAAGTGGGCCTGAGACAAGGCTGCGTTATGTCTCCTTGGCTGTTCAATCTCTAAATGGATCGATAGGTCAGAGATGCGACGTAAGTGTAATGATTCATGACTTGGAGCTGTTGAAAGCGAATGGACGTAGTTGGTAGTTGAGCCAGTTGCTGTTTTGAATAATACGGCACTGGTGAGGATTCAGATGAGAAGCTGTCCAGGCTAGGATCGGAGTTTGAAAGTTTGTGTCAGGAGGAAGCTCAAAGTGAACATGGGTAAAAGTAAAGGGATGAGATGCTCGAGGAATGTCGATACGAGCAGAAATAGTGTCCTAAAAGGAGATACATTGGAGGATGGTCAGCATTTCAAGTAGCCGGGTTCTCATGTGGAGAAGGCTGAACTATTGTAAACTGATGTGAAGTCGTGAGTGAAGGAAGGATGTAAAGTGTTGGGTACACTGAAGAGTGTAATGAGCTGTCGGACGTTGTGATTGGATTCAAGTGAGGAATGTATGATGGGGTAGTTTACCCATCTGTGCATTACAGAGCTGAGCACTGGTGGTTAGGGCAAAAAAGGGAAGAAGGTTGAATGTTTTAGAGATAAAATATTTTAGGAGCATGGCTGGAAGGACGATTTAGACAGGATCAATAACGAGGTGGTTCAGATTATATAGAACGGGGATGGTGAAGAAGTTAGTTGTGAGTGGATGATTTGTTGACGCTGCCGTGATGCTTATTCCCGTTCTTGACATCTCGTTAAGAAACAGGAGGGGTGTGTATGAGGGGGTGGGGGGCAGAAGCCATGACGCGGCAATGGTAAACGAGTCGCACAGTCCTGCCCTCCTGCAGACTGTGACCTCGAACACCTCACGACCAGAGTGCGTGTTGCGGGGTCTCACTGCCGCACCCTTTCGAGCAGAAGGTCTAGGTTGTATGAGTGTGAATGTTTGAGAAGAGAGTAAGATGCGCCTTGCCGTCAGCACAACCCCCCTTCCCGGGGTTTCCGCTCTAGTGTCAGTATCTACATCTGTATCCAGCCTGACATTCAACACCTGGACAGTAGGTGGTGCAGCTGGTCTTCTTGCTGCCGCGTACAGTCCATCACCTAATGCGTGAACAGCACAATTCCCATCGTCTCGACAACATATGCTACATCTGGTCCTGTTTGCTCTCGTCCTGTTTGCTACATGATCTTCTGCCGTCTCCGGCAGAAGATCATGTAGCTGGTCCTTTTTGCTGTCGTCAACAGACCAGCTCCAGACGTCTCGACAGCGAATGGGGCAACTTTTGCTAACTTCCAGCGCCGCGACTGCAGATGGCATAGCTGGTCTTGCAGGTTGCGATCGGCGAAATTCCCGTTTCGATACCAAATGGTGCGTTATAACACCCGTTGTCTAATCTCGATCCTCCATTTGTAACTTTTAATCAACTTCTAAATCAGACGATACATACCACTGTGCAAGTTCGAA
>SDVV010016093.1:0-14344 GCA_016164225.1 Gammarus roeselii
CATTTCGATGACTTCACTACGAGGTATTTATTATATGAACACGGCAATGTAGGTATTCGTGAGAGCAATTATGTTTTGTGAAAGGTTCTAGGCCAATTATCGCAATGTAAGCACTTTTATCCCATCACGAACTGTTCACTGCACCCAGCGTCGCCCTCCTTGGACGAGTGAGAGCCCGGACTCCGCAGCGCCGAAACGATAGGGAAGGGATTTTTCCGATCTCCTTTGTAAAGTTCTCTCCCGGAACTCCGTGCCTCATTCCTCAGACCCACTCCTTGGAACGGGTCGGAAATACCCCGATGTTGTTTGGTGCTGCCTGAACTGATTTAGTGCCGATTTCATTAAGAATCCTTACGTTGGGTTTACTGTTAGTTCAAGCAATCCTTACGTAAAGGTATCCATAATCCATACTGTTTCTTATCCGGATCAGGTACAGAAGGGAGATGTTTTTTACTGTTGAGGTGATGACACCTTCCGAGACTGATTTTATGCTTGCTACAGATTTTTTGCTGATAAATTTAATACGATAGTGCCATTTTTTTGCAAAACCATTACAGTTAATACAAAGTTGGGGAGTTATTATTAAAAAATTTATACCTGAACAATGGACGTTACTTCTTAGGAAGTGATTCAAAAACGTTCAAGGATGCGGACTCCATATAGTACTTTGAGCAGTACAGACCTGATAGAAGGATTGCTAATGAGTGTAATGGGTCCTCCGTGATAAGGAGAGCGACGCGACGACTTCTCTACAATACTAATGGGATTTACTCCCATTTGGAACGTGCTTGTTTACCTTCCTTTCACTAACATGTTAGATACTTGTTGATAACAAAGCATTACGGATTTACTCCACAACACGAGTGGAAATTAAACGGTTACACTTCAGTGAGGAGCTTCATACATCTCCAGTTCACATATTTCTCGCTATGCTAAATAAAAATTAAAACAAACTTAAAGGCACAAATCGTAAAATTAAAATTAAAACAAAATTAAAGGTATTAATCGTGAAACACCAAAGCCGTCTAATAATGATTTAAGAGTAGCAAGCGGCGAACGTCTTTCAATCTCTATTCAACGGCCCTGTCACAAGGACGGGTCTGTCGCATCCAGTCAGGAAGCGAGAAACAAATACAACCTTGATCCGTACTCATCATACGACAACCATATTTTAATTCTGATTAGCTCTGTTAAATATTCTACAGAAAATTAATATTGATCCAATAATCTTATCTAATAGCACTAAACAGTGTTGTAAATTAAGACATTGAGGCTACCATTCTGTGCATCTGGTTTCAAACAGTACATTTCTAATATCTATCGTCAATACACGATGTTATTCTAAAATTTACACTTTGGCCCATGGATGGAATTGTACCGATGAAAAGGCTAAGCTCGACCCCTACAACTAAATAAACACTGAAACAATTCAGATAAATTATATAACCTACCTCCCCTTTAGAAGTAGCTAAATATTATATATTTGTTCAGATTCAATTGAATAACAATATGATACTGCAGCCACCTTTACGAATGGATTGCTTTCTCTCCAGCTGTATATCCTAACAGTTCTGTTTAAGCTACCCACGGAAGGCGACACGAACAACAAGTGTGGGTGAGTGAAGTAATTTGGTGGTCACTAATGGGCGGCTCTACATGACCCATTTATGTGCATAGTCTATTAACTATAAAAGCAATCACTTTAATTGGTCGAATTTACCTGTGGGAATTTTGACTACTGAAGTTATTGAATAGTCCGTAGACGAACGAGTATCTCAACTGCGATTAAAATGAATCTGCGTATCGTCGTCGTTACTATTTTGGATAAACCATTTTATTTCAAATTATAATGGTCCTTTGTTTGCTCATTAACAGTTCTTACGCTGTATGATAATATTATTTGTTTAACGAACAACGCAGGGTAAACAGTTATATTGTTGGGAACGCAGAACTATTATTTTCCTTGTTGAATTCATATGCTCTTCTTGTTTTGTAGATCATCTGATTTCAACTACGAAAAAATCCCCGTCTGTGGTTTCGAGGGACATTGCTTTTATATTTTACAGGGTCTCACCTTCATTTGGGGAGATAAAGTTGAATCCAGGGTGATAGCCCAGATAAAGTTGGACCCAGGGTGATGGTCCAGATAAAGTTGGACCCAGGGTGATGGACCAGATAAAGTTGGACCCAGTGTGATGGATCATATAAAGTTGGACCCTGGGTGATGGCCCAGATAAAGTTGGACCCAGGGTGATGGCCCAGATAAAGTTGAACCCAGGGTGATGACCCAGATAAAGTTGGACCCAGGGTGATGGCCCAGATAAAGTTGGACCTAGTGTAATGATGTTCTCCCACAGATGGCTACGGCATTTTCGATTTGGTCCGTTTAGGTCAATTCATTGCAGATGGCGATGCCACACACTCAAAAGTGTGTGACTTCAAGCAGTGATTCCTCACTTCTTCCTAGCCTTTGACTTCTAACTTTCTTATTTTTGTTTGTGGCTCACTTCTTAAATCTCTATATTTCCCATTACATTTTCCCTATTCCTTACTCTTTACTCCCCAATATATTCTCATACTTGCTTCAAAATTGATTTATACAACTGAATATAATTCAAAATAAACGTGACCACAGCGATAAAAGGGTGTATGCAACTTCAAAGTCTTGATTGACTCAACTGGTGCTGCTAGCCTCGATTAGCCCTATTGTCTTGATCTAAAGGACGGTCCATCTTGTTTGCATGCCGTATATATTTCAATGGTAAATATAGGACTCGAAAGGCAAACTCAACATGTGTACATGAGTAAAGCTTTAAAGTGACAACGATCAATAGGAACGACCTGGATCAATATCCTTTCATCATACGACCCTAAACACGTCCTTAAAGTCGGATAAATTTAGATCATTTTATAGATTGCAATTGCTCCTAAGTGGAATGAGAAAAATTACTCTGCGTCGTCCAGCATTATTCATAACTTCCTGGGATGGTGAGAGGATTTCCCCATCGTAGTCGAGCCACCAGACGTCGAGGTTTGACCGGAAGAAGGGAACCAAGTGAAGCCTGATCTCAATTTGGAGGATTGTTCCAATGCGCCTACCTCGGTCGTCGCGCTCCGTCCCAAGTCAGGACTCATATTCGTCATCAGCGATTACCTTCGGCAGGCATTATTCATGAACGTGCCGAATCACCTATAGTTCGACCTGTCAACTTTTGTGTTCGAAACACCGGCGATGATCGTTTTCGGTTATTGGCCTGCAAATACCGTAAATCATTCATTGAAATTATTCATTTCGAAGTAAAATGCACGTCGTGTTTATGAAATGAACACGCAACGTCAATGCAACTGTGTATTTTAACTGTGTATTTTGGCAAAATAAATTCATCAAAGTTTCAAACACATCCAACACGCTCTTTGACTGTCTAACACATCCAACACGCTCTTTGACTGTCAAACACATCCAACACGCTCTCTGACTGTCAAACTCATTCAACACGCTCTTTGACTGTCAAACACATCCAACACGCTCTTTGACTGTCAAACACATCCAACACGCTCTTTGACTGTCAAACACATCCAATACGCTCTTTGACTGTCAAACACATCCAACACGCTCTTTGACTGTCAAACACATCCAACACATGCCTTGACTGTTAAACACATCCAACACGCTCTTTGATTGTCAAACACATCCAGCACACTCTTTGACTGTCAAACACATCCATCACGCTCTTTGACTGTCAAACACATCCAACACGCTCTTTGACTGTCAAACACATCCAAAACGCTCTTTGACTGTCAAACACATTCAACACGCTCTTTGACTGTCAAACACATCCAACACGCTACGCTCTTTGACTAACAAACACATCCGACACGCTCTTTGACTGTCAAACACATCCAACACGCTCTTTGACTGTCAAACACATCAACACGCTCTTTGACTGTCAAACACATCCAACACGCTTTGACTAGCTTTGTTCAGTTACCTGTGGAATAAAAACTTTCACTCACAGCCACGCGCATAATATTCCTAAAATATAAACCGGTTATTTTTCAAATATATGTGGTTCCCTACTTGACATCCGCACTGCTTGATTTTGCCACATGTTTTAAGTGTCTCATGTAACAGGCAGCTTCAAATGTTAGTTGGGGCGGATGGATGATTATTCATTTCATAGATCATTAACACTTTATTTTAGTATTTAGTAATTCTCATTTCGTGGGCTCTATTATTTATTTGAGCCCTTTTTTCATGATGATCAATTTTGGATCAGTTATATAATTATGTATCGTTAGACGCCCGCAGGGGCCCTAAGTGGACTATGCAGTGTGTTAGTCTAGTCCAACCTACGGTGTTACGGTGGGAGAATTTGCGCTCTCCCGGCGCCTAACAAATGTATGAGCACAGCTAGGCGTTTTGATGGCTAAAAGGTGAAATAATGTTGATGTTGATATTTGAGAGTGAACGTTTTGAATGGTACTCTGTGTGGAGGGGACGAGGCGCGTCGAATGAAGACGAGTCGACTGGCGAGGCGACGAGTCGAGACGAACTGAGGCTGGTTGAGACTATAAGAGACCCGGGAATGGGGGTACTCGTGAGACCCGCGGGACTCGAGGGACCCGGGAGTTTCGGGAACCCGGGGACTTGGAAAACCAGGAGGATTTTGGGGGATCTACTTGGACCCTTTCGGGGCCCTTTGGAACACCCTTGTGACCCTTTGAGACCCCCTTGAGAAATTTTGGGACCCACTTGAGGCCTTCTGAACCCTGGGACCCCTGCTTCCCTTTCCCCACCCTGTAAAACCCATACACAGAAAAATGTATGTATGTGAAATGCTTGAGTAGAACAATTAATTATTACAGTTCGCGGATTACTGGCACGGAGGGCGAAGGCCGCGTCGACGCTGGTCGAGGCGCGTCGAGATCAGTCGAAACATATTGAGGCGAGTCGAGTTGGTCGCAACGAGCCGAGACTGGCCGTAATGATTCAAGACAAACCGAGATGAGCTGAGACGAGGGAACCCGAGGAGCTCGGGGACCTGGGGAACTTGGGTTACCCTCCGGGATACGTCGGTCTCTTTTTGGACCCGAGGTACCTCTGCCACCACACTCCCACTCTAAAATGCTTGAGTGAATATTTTTCTTCATACAGTCCACATGATTACTAGCGCAGAGAGTGAGAGCCACGTCAAGGCTTGCTGAGGTGCGTCGAGATCAGTCGAAACATGTTGAGGCGAGTCGAGTTGGTCGCGACGAGCCAAGACTGGCCGGAATGATTCTAGACAAGCCGAGATGAGCTGGGAGGAGGGGTCGCGTGGGACCCGGGGAGCTCGGAAAAAACCGGGAGACAAGGGTTACCCTCCGGGATTCATCTGGCTTTTTTGGGACCCAAGGGACCTAGCCCCCCCCCCCTATCCCCTTAAACAATAAGTGTTAAATAAATAATCTGAGCATTTTTTTTTGCCCATGATGAACAATCCACAATTTGTGCGGGAGTTCCTGTTTGTGGTATTGTGGGTGGGTGTTTTTTCTTCAGTTTGGGCTTGCTTGCGCGTGCATAGACCATAGCTATGTAGTTTCTGGGGTTGACCTGGACTGCGTAGCTATAAACCATGTGACGCGTTGCGGTTGGAGTTGTTCTGATCCGTGAAGCCATAGACCTTGTACCAATTTCGACGATACTATCTGTGCGCACTGGCGCGTGTGCATATTACTCTTTGAGTTCTGAGTGGTTGGAGGCGAGGATTCGTTCCGTCTGAGTCTTTATCTTACCTGAATAAATAAATTGTGCCTCTCCTAAACTAGACCGCGTAGCTGTAAACATAGTGTTGCGTTGTTGTCGATGCTGACTTTGTCCATGTAGCCGTAAACCTTGAACCAGTCTCAATGATGATACCTTTGCGCACCAGCGTGCGTACATATTACGCTTTAAGTTCTAAATGATTGGATGCGGAGATCTGTTTCGTCTAAGCGTTTTTCTTGTGCGCACCAGCGTGCGTCTGACATTGCTAAATTTTTCACGTTTTTTGAATTTTAACAGCGTTGTTTTTTCTCGCACACTGAGGCGTGCGAACCTACTGGAATCCATGATCATCGAGCCCTACGGAGGAGCCTATTATAACTCGCATTGAGGCTCTGGTGGAAATGAGGATCAAATCAAATCCAATAAAATTCAAATGCTAGCCATCTCTTTTTTTGGGGATTTCGAAATAACTCTAGCTTAGACAAATTGCCCTTGCGCCAACCATCGGCAACAGTGCCCAAAGTTGGGCACTGAGCCACGGAAGATCACCGGTGATTACGATCGATGCTCGCCCATAGACGCCTATAATCTCTAATAATGCCGAGGATAGTTTCTAACTGTGTGTAAGTTTATTCCTATATATTTTGTTATTTTATAGAAAAATCAGCTTCGAATGAGACGGGAAGACAAAATTGATAACACTGATGCATGCACTGCATTCCTTGATGATAAAGATTTTAACACTAGGTGAGAACAAAGAAAGAAAAGTTGTTTTCCTGGAGATTCATTAAACAAGAAGTGGAGTGTCGCAACTGAATATATTGATGACGATTTTTTCTGTTGAAATTGTGTCTTGGTTTGGAAGTGTTACACTGTTGTGATCTTTACCACTTTTAATGTTGAGAACACTTGCATACATTAAACTTGCGTGGCAATTTGTATACGAGAAAATGCAGATGCACCCAAATTGTCTCATGACATCACTCGATATTTTGTTTCCAGTATTCGTATACACAAAATAATTAATTTTCTTCAAATTTTGGAATTTCATATTACTACAAATAAGATTCACTATGATTCACGTTGATGTAAGACTATGTTCACCATGCTGAGCTGAGGAATACTCACTTTAATTTCTCACACGAATTATTCTGATTGAATTTGAGCAAAATGTATCCATCACACTAAATGTTTCAGAATCATCAGATAATGAAATTCATTTTTATAATGTACACCACACCTTACTCGTTCAATTGTTCACGCTACATTAGTGATATCAACTGAATGGGCTGCTAGTAGCAGGGCTTCGAATCTTATCAGCTTCACTTCTGCCAAACGAGGCCGCAATTCGGGTAACTATTTTTGCGACGGCTCAGCCAGGCACCCAATTCTTGGAAGAGCGTTACACCTCCTTATCTTGGGACACCTTGAATGCGTGCCATGTATATATAACATCCTAAGATACCACAGCTCAAGAGAGAGGAAGTAGATGTTGCCTTATCTGATAGACTGCATGCGTATGCATGATATAATAATAATAATAAAACCTTTAGTAACAACCATCATGGGCATAGTAGTACGATTGAGATATTTACCTGAACCTTTGGTCACAATGATGTGTAGAGCTCACAAACTACAGTGAGAACACAGTTACAAAATTACAGAACTCAATTTAAAATAAAATGATGTCACACAACTTCAGCCGACTTATGTAGCACTTATCTGCCTCACCTTAGCATTGACGTGGAAGCGAGCGCCTCACCAGAGCAGATTGCAATGGGGATTTCATTTGAAGAACTCATAACTCGACTCATAAGGATATGTGCCGCTTTTCGAAGCAGTACCTTGATGTGAGCTGACTGGTTTTCAGAAATAAACCTGCTCGCTGACATAGAAAGTCGGACCAGCATCAGTCATCTAAAGGTACGTGTCATTATACCTCACCGTAAATTTTATCATGATGTTTTTGATTTTTTTTTCATAGTGCGTTATAATATATTGAATAACAATGGGATTTGATCAGCTGGATTTTTACTTCCCTAGGTGATAACATTTTTTTATGTATCAGTGTGCTACCAACTGCATTTCGTCGACTTGTTTGTTATACAACATCCTTGTCATCATTGTAATCTGCTGTAATGATGTGGCCTATATATTCAAATTCATCTAAACAACACTAAGAATTGTGTGAATGACTTAGACCACGCAGCTTAACACTATACCATGCATAGAGTTGCTGTAGTATTATATACAATGTCACATGGGATAAGCAAATTTCAGCAGATAACAATAAGCATTATCAGAGCGGTGAAAGTCGGTGCTGGCAACACCACATCATCTTCATACTAAGATTGTTAGCACAGCGATGGGCGACATGGAATCCTTCTTTCTCTATGAAAGGTATTATTCAATTCATCGCTGTGCACAGAGTGCAACATCGGCGATATCTTACCTCCCTGCTTAATTCCGTTTGTACAATGACATGTAGCCGATTTCGAAACCTCCCGCCGCACAAGAAACTCATATTGTCTCTACCAAAATACAAGCAATTACGTAGTTTGTTCAGAATGAATTATCTGAACAAAGTCTAATGACTTACTCAACCCAAAGCATTTTTGGCATCTAAAACTCGCAGGGAGACAGGAAAGTCCATACCTTTGTATTACTCAATTGTTTGTTTCAATGCGAATGACGTTATTGCGGTTCTATGGCCCACTTTGAATCCAAGCTGACTGCTCACGCTATAAAAATAGTAACATCCTTGAGTGAATAACCTGCTCAGAACGTTGAATGTACAGGTGTCAATAGCAATTGGGCCATAATTGATACTGTCAGACGGGTCAATCGTTTTGAATTTCAGAAAAGGAATCACGATTGCATGCATTAACTCTCTTGGTAGCTCCGTGAAATATATGCAGCCAGAAAGGAAAAAATCAGCCTCTGCAATCAGTGAATGTGAAACATTCTGATACACTTCAAAAAGTATGTTGTTATTTCCAACGGCGTTGCTATTTGCGAGGCATTCCGCAACAGAGCTCATTTGTTAACAGCAAGAACCTAGTCAAGGGTGTTTTGCGCTCAGCCTCTATTCTCTACCGTGTCAACAAATTTCACAATGCCCTAGACGTGCTTTCTACAGTCGTACCTTAGCAATGTTTGCCTCTCCAGTTACGCCTGCCAACGCGAGTGGAAGTGCTTCTTTTTTGAATTAAGTGACCGTATTTCTTTCCAAAACATTTGCGTTTACCTTTTCACAACTTTGCATGCTAGATGCGCCTACACACGCAACTGCTGTTCATTCTTACTCGCGATCTCGAGTTCTCTACGAAACCACTACTGTATTTTCCTTATTGCTGCCATAAGACGATCTCCTCGATGCTTCTGGCAGAATTTCAACCAGATGAACGAGCACGGGAAATGAATAATCCGTACAGGATAATTCATTTCCCATGCTCGTTCATTCTAACCCGGGACGTTATATTTGTCTGATTTTCTTTTACCAATAACACACCGTCCAGCAATTAAAATAACGGCCTCAAACAGCCATACAGGTCATCCAGTCTAACGTTATCTACACACTTCTGCGTCAGCCTTCGTAGCGAACGCATGTGAATCCCGAACCCATTGGCTTGAGGGGCTCGGTATAGACTACCGCACCTACGGAGCTCTTTTCAGTCGGTCAAGTAAAAACATTTTTAATCAGCAGAAGGGAGCCGCTATGATTGATTTGCATTGCATTCATCTCAATCCCGCGTAGGATGTAACTTTGCGTCGCTACCGCGCAACAGACTCGCATTCGAATTAGATTAGTTTTAGAACCGTTCCTAACAGTCTCCTTAAATTTCGAATTAGATCCGTCTAGAATCGTCGATATCCGTCCCCGTAAATTTATATGTATAAATACTGCAATTGGGATAACTACGCTATCACTTGTTTGATTTCGCAAGTTTCTTATTTGAATTCGTGTCTGTAAATGTATAATTCATACAGGTGAAGGAAGACAACAACAGGTCTATTGGCCCAAACTAGGTGGCCTTTTGGTAGCAAGAGGGTTAGTTCTGGAGTAGAACGTCTAAGAAGGCCTATTGGCCCAAACTAGGTTGCCTTTTGATAGCAAGAGGATCAGTTTCGAAGTAGAACATCTACGAGAGCTTCGTGTGCCATTTCTGTTTTTATAACAACAGTAAATTGAACGGTTTAGCTATTTATAGGCGATTTATGTAGAACTTATCGAACTGCGACTTGAACGTTTCGATTGTATGGCTGTTTACAACCTCGCTGGATGTTTGTTCCATTCGTCGACAACTCTATACGAGAAGGAAATTGCGCGTGATGTCGAGTGAGAAACGTTTTCCAACAATTTTGTATCCATTGTTCCTAGTCACTCCGTTTGTATCAAGAGTGAAAAGGCTCGCTCGCTCGGTCGACGTTTTTCCTTACCCTTCATAATCTTCCACACTTCTATCATATCGCCTCTGACTCGACGTTTCTCTAGCGAATAACGATTGAGTTCACGAAGCCTGTCTTCGTACGATTTATTCCGCAGCGAGGGGATGAGTTTGGTAGCTCTATGAGTTTGGTAGCCTTTTCAAGTTTAATAACGTCTTTTCTAAGGAATGGAGACCAGAATTGAACGGCATACCCGAGATGCGGTCTAACAAATGCATTAAATAACTTGAGCATACTGTGCTGGTTTTTGTACGAGATAGTGCGGGATATCATACCTAGTATATTGTTGCCTTTCTTGGCAGCATCGTTACATTGCTTGCTGCTTTTTAAGTCGTTACTAATGATGACACATAAACCTCTCTATTCGGTGACGGGAATGAGTTTTTTTCCTGACATTGAATATTCGTGTTAGAGGTTATGAAGACCTATGTGCATAACTTTGCATTTGTCGACATTGAATTTCATTTGCCACTTATCGGACCAATCAACAGTTTCGTTCAAGTCTAGTTGGATCTGTTGACACTCTAGTTTAGTTTGCACTTTTCCTCCGATCTTAGTATCGTCTGCAAACTTGCTAATGTTCGAGAGTAGGTTGCTATCGAGATCGTTAATGAATATTATACAGAAAACTGGCCCTAACACAAATCCTTGAGGCACGCCGCTTCTAACGCTACCCCAGGGGGAGGAAGCTCCGTTAAGTACAACTCGCTGCCGTCTGTCCGAGAGCCAGCATTTTATCCAGTTGTTAAGCTCGCCTCGAATACCGATGCTGTACAATTTACTAATTCGGCGCTTTTGGATTACTTTATCAAAGGCCTTATAAATGTCAAGATGAATGATATCGATTGGAGATTTTGTGTCGTGGATTTCGATTATATTTCTGAAAAAGAGTAGCAGATTTGTAAGACAGGAACGGTTGTGTCTAAAGCCATGCTGAGAGTCGCCAATCAATTTGCTTGATTCTAAGAATTCTGTAATTTTATCCGTTATCAACTTGCCAATGACTGAGGTGAGACTAATTGGACGGTAGTTGCCGGGACACTTTTTGTCCCTTTCTTCAAGAATTAAGGTGACATTGGCCTTTTTCCATTTATAAGGGCAGATGCCATTTGTGAGAGACTGGGTGACAATGTTTGATAAATGTTCGGCAATTTCGTTTCTAGTCTCTTCTAGAATCCTAGGATGAATATGGTCTGGACCTGGAGATTTGGCAACTTTCAATTTATCTATATATTTAATAATTACGGCGGGGAAAAAGTTCACTGCGGTGAGGGCTTCAATTTGTTTTGCCGCTACGATATCCTCAGGGTTAGGAATATTCTAATTCTCAAAAGTAAATACAGAGCAAAATTATTCATTAAGTAGAACACTCACCATGGTGTCGTCCGTTTCTAGCTCACCAACATCGTTCTAGAGAAGACCTATTACAGATTTTGCATTTTTTTTGCTCGAAATATAACTAAAAAATTGTTCCGGATTAGTTTTAGCATTGGCAGTAATTTCCTTTTCATAATCTTTCTTCTTACGTTTCAGGACCCTCTTTAGATCTCGTATTCATTTTTTGCTACGCCTTCATGTGGATGTCTCTGCTTTATCAAATGTATTGCTTTCTTTCATGAATGAAGGCGCTGCAATTCTCTTTTCCCGTACTTGGGCTGATAGGCTGTTATTCGCTTGTTTTTTGCGAGGGGTATGCTCATGTTCGATATTCTTAAGCGCAGTCAAGAAATAGTCAAGCAATTGATTGACATCTTGTCCGAGGGTTATATTTGCTGACACCATTGACTCTCTTAGCTATCAAAATTAGCTAATCTGAAGTTAGGGACTTTTTCTCAGTTTGTTGATGTTTTCAACTCGAGCTCTATCACTAGTTCCGAGTGGTTCGCCTACTTCGACGTTCGTGACATGACAGTCGCTAGCACTAAATAGGAGATCATGAATGTTGCTACCTCTTGTAGGTGTCTTTACCATTTGGGTAATGAACTTATCGTCTGCGAAATCAATCAGACGTTGGGCGGTGGCAGTACACTCGTCTGATTCCCAATCAATGTCGGGAATATTGAAGTCGCCAAGCACAATACTGTGTTGTGTTGTGACAACATCGACGAGGGTGTTGTAAAGATCGATATCACCTGCAACCTTGCTTTTAGGGGGGTGATAGACGAGAGTGATTTGACATTTTATATGTTTGCCGACTACTTTGATTGATACTATGTCGTGCCTGTTGTTTGGAATGGTGACTTCTAATATTTGCAGAGGGTTTTTCACGAGAAACAGCACTCCTATACGTAATTTCTTCACGTATAGGGTTGTCGAAAAATGGAACAGACTTCCCGCGGAAATTGTGAACAGCGATACAATCGACACGTTTAAGTCACAGCTCGACAAATTCTACCAAAATCGCCGCTAAATAGATCCCATCTATAACACTTTCACCAGTATATCCGTGAAAACGGGTTTTCGGCATTGACACCCTTACGGTTAAATTATTGCCCGGCATTGGGTAAAAAAGGTGCCCGGCATTGGT
This sequence comes from Gammarus roeselii, assembly GCA_016164225.1. Taxonomy (NCBI): domain Eukaryota; kingdom Metazoa; phylum Arthropoda; class Malacostraca; order Amphipoda; family Gammaridae; genus Gammarus; species Gammarus roeselii. Next base: position 12,723 of record SDVV010016093.1, read on the forward strand.
ACCTGCTCGTTGCAAAACGGTGTTCAACAATGACGCCGGTCAGCATTGGATCAACGAGGAATGAATCTGTGACAATCTCAGATCAATACCGTGGGTCGGTAGCTTTCTCTTCGGGTGCTGATTTGAGTTGTTTCGAGTATCATCGTTAAATGCTATTTCCTTCGACAAACTTTCCCTTTCTTGATCCATTAAAACAGAAAATATGAAGACTCAAGATGCTATCTTAGACGTTCTACTTCAGAACTAATCTTTTTACTATTAAAAGGCAACCCAGTTTGGGCCCAAAGGCCTGTTGTGGTTTTCTTACACTCATAAACACTTGTAAACACCGTCGTTCACGCCGAGAAGCTTAGATGAAATATTCGTTAGAAGGGCATCAATCTCAGCAAAAAAACTGACTAAGAGAACCTTATTCTCCAAGTTTCAATAAACTGCGTACGTAGGTTGCAACGCTTGCACTCTATACTCGGCACTCTTGTACTCCTCAAAAAACGCTTGCACTCTATACAAGGCACGCGTGTACTCCTCAAAAAACGCTTGCACTCTATACAAGGCACGCGTGTACTCCTCAAAAAACGCTTGCACTCTATACAAGGCACGCGTGTACTCCTCAAAAAACGCTTGCACTCTATACCAGACACGCGTGTACTCCTCAAAACACGCTTGCACTCTATACAAGACTCGTGTACTCCTCCATGAACCGCTCACTTAAAAAAAATCCGTGGTGCTGTCTGTCCGAACCACGCACCGTCTTTGATTGATTTTTGAGAACGCGACTTAATTTTCTAGAACCGAGACAAGGGGAGCAGAGACACGACATTTTTATTATGTGACCATCGTCTATGTTCCAAAAAACAATGTCCTGTTCTTCAATTTTTCGTGTGTTATCATGTTACTTTTTTTATTTTCTTCGGTCATTTGTATCAATCACTTTTTTTAGTTTATCTATTTCTTTTTGTGGAATGTTTCAATTGCACTTTCATATTCTGTCATGGTCCTTTTCATATCCCATACTTTTGTGTATTTCGTGTAGAATAATAAAAATCGGAGTGCCGTTATTTTTTTACTTTTACTACGAATTAATGGATGAACGACGAACTAAGTTAACTTTTTTGGTTGAATTCATTAAATAGTGTTTGCTTATAATGACCAGAATGTTCTAACAAATGTAATACAGATCACAATACATTATTTGTTATATTAACACTGCACACATTGATCACCGGTCCTTTCGGTACTGCTATACGCGCATGGTTATACCACTCATCATATACGTGTCCTGCACCCAAATAATTGTGCTGGTGACTGTTATAGTTGGTATAACCCTACTGTTCGAAGACGCCTTTTATTTTCAATTATGAACTGTAGCAGAGACCTGTTATTTTTTGCGTATAATTCATATCTGTTCTTACCCTGAAATGCTGCTCTACCCATAAGAAGATAAATATAAAGGACGTAAGAAGCTGTGCCATGGCTGATAGACAAACCACGAAGTGTTCTGCAATATATTGCATTTATTTATAGCAGTTTGACCATCCTATGTGCATGCATATACAGATAAAGACACTAGACCGAATCCCCCGGATAGGAGGGTGGACGACAACAAGGCGCACCTCACACTC